>CM055281.1:32688344-32709908 GCA_029237695.1 Conchocele bisecta
AATTGGAACATGTCGGTAATTGGTAACCACGCATTGTATCGACGCTATTTGCTGTCATTTTACATTAGCATTATCGGCGAGATATTTACTTATTTGTCACCACATTGATAAAGCAATGCATATATACGAATTTATATCAAGGAAACAAACAAAATTCAAAGCTAATCCGGTATTTGACAAAGTCTAGGTTGCAGGCGAACCTGTTGTTAATTGTAGAGCGTGTGGTGAATACCGGATTATCTGTGAAATTGTTTCTTTATTGTTAGCAATTCGCAAACATGTGCATTTATAAAAGAAACACATATTTTAATAAACAGTTTGTTTTAATTTACATGCTAAAATTTATAAAATTGCAAATCAAAAAAGTGTGGAGTGGTTTCCCTTTAAATATTTACATGACGATTCGTCCCTATCTGAACTCGCCCCAGAGGCAATGCTACACGATAATTATTTAAATTGTTCACGATTATGATATTTTTTTATTTACAATCTATCGGTCCTTGCTGGATTTAATCACTTGTAAATTTAGTTGCTAACTAACTGTTCATTTCTTAATTGACGTTTGCAAAATAGTACATCACAGCAGGTGACAAGATACCGACACGTTAATTGCCGCGATTTATGACAGCAGGTCGGGGTTAATCAGCTGTGAAATTGTTTAGATATGGTCAGTGACTGGTTCCCGAATATCGGTTTCCGGCACATAATGCCGGATAACAGCTGGTACCAGCGACGCCTGGTACCAGCGATGCCGTTTTCATGGTTATGGCGCACATTATATGGTCAGTGACTGGTTCCCGAATATCGGTTTCCGTAATGCCGGATAACAGAGCTGGGTCACAGCGCTGGTACCAGCGACGCGGGTACCGGCGCCGTTATAACGCACATTAAATAAGACTTAAACTGTGTATTCGTTTGCGGGAATTCCCTGCCGGTGCTGGAAGCCGAATTTGCCGGTATATCGAGCAGATTAAAGAGCATGCCGATTGGTTTGGCGGCTTATTGTGCCGGGAGGCGAATATGCCGCTATAACGTGTGCCGCTGTAACGAATTCTGACTGTATATGGCAAATTACAGCTTGTGTACGTACAGTCACAACCTTGTAATTTGAATAAATATAAATCAATATTTTTTTTTTTTTCAATTCCTTTCGACCCTTCAATTTCAGGCTTGACCCCCCATAATTTTGTACAAGGGGTCAACTATGACCCCTAAAATTTTAACTGTAGAAAACACTGCAACTTCTACAAGATCACCGTTTTTTGCCACACGCAAGAATCGAACTGACAAACCAATAATCCATTCACCGATTTACATCATTGTATATGCGTAAACGCGGGTCTGCCTCTGGTACCGTATTGCATCGTCGTTTTTTCAATAATGATTTTACGTATTAAACTGACAATTCCAGATCTGCTTTGAAATGTTTATCAACTTTCAACGTCATTTACGGAAGATACTGATACGATGATGTCTGCTCCGAAATTTATGTCTGTTTTCAACATAATTTACAGAAGTCGATTTTATTTTAATATCTGCCACGAATTTGATTTCCAAATCCGAGACTCGATTACACCCGACACATTACACGGACGAAATTCGTGTGTTGCTTTGTGTAAACAAATTTTTAATAACGCTCAGCCGTGTCAAATGCCAGGTGTTTATCTGATGACATTCACAGAGACGCCAACCATTCCGGATTTTGCGGAATTATCCCAGATTTGTTCTCCAAATTCCGCATTCCGATTTGCAAGATCAAAATTCCGCCAAAAAAATAGAGAAATCTAAACAAAAAAAAAGTCTGGCCTGGGTAAATGTATCGGTAACTATTTTTATCGAAACACCGGTCATAATTTACCCGGACACCGCACATATTTGACTGGGCTTCAAATCATTGTTTGGAATTGCGATTATTTTGGCAATAATATACGAAACTGTTCTACTTATTTATCACGTGATTCAAGAGTGAAGAAACCGCGCGTGTTACAAAAGTTTAGGGACGAATATGCTCAACTCTGGCCAGTGTTGAAACACTCGATACTGGATGCAAATCATGCTTATTGTTCCGTGTTCTCATGGGGGGAAGAGATGACTGTAGAAGACATGTTAATTCTAAGAAACACATTGATTATTCAAAGTTAAAATCGGAAACAAAACCGGTGTCATATGATATTTTCACCCGCCTATTTTTTCACCCGCGGGTGAAAATATCGCGCGATATTTTCACCCGTGTGTGAAAAAAATGTCATGAGATTCTCACCCCCCCTATGAGATTTTAACCCGCCCCCAATATTTTTGTCAAATGTTGTTGTTGCTGTGTTGCTTATGGTATGTGAGAGTCATATGACTATTTTATATATGGTGTTGACAAAATTGAAAGAGTTGCAGGTTTTTTTAGATGCAGTTCACATGACTACTTAATTAGCACAGACTTTGATGGAGAGGGTGAAAATACTGTATAGCTATGCTATTAGGGACGAAAAGGAAAATGTCATAGAGATGATATTTTCAACAAAGTTTCTCATAATAACTGACATGTGTTTGAATGATAAACTTATCATGAGGAATAAATTGCTATATTTTCACCCCCCCCCCCCCCACCTCCCCAGCAACTCTTTCAAATGTGCCATCATCATATTTGAAATAGTCATATTTCTCTCCCATACCATGAGATAGAAGCAATACAGCAACAACATTAGTCATATTCCATGATATACAAGGAAAAAATCAAAATAAAAAGCGACAAATTTAAGGTGAATGGTAGGTGCAACTATTAATTCTTTATATAATGAGTACAATTCACTACTGCACACTCGTCAATTGAGAACAATTCCCCACTACTGCACACTCAGACAAATGAAAAGTTGTGCATGTCAATGATAGTGTTTAAGACAATTAGGTGGGGGGGGGGGGGGGGGGGGGGGGGGGTGAAAATCTCATGGCCATGATATCTTCACCCTCGCGCGTGAAAATATCATGGCCATGACCCCCCCCACCTCCCCAGCAACTCTTTCAAATGTGCCATCATCATATTTGAAATAGTCCATATTTCTCTCCCATACCATGAGATAGAAGCAATACAGCAACAACATTAGTCATATTCCATGATATACAAGGAAAAAATCAAAAATAAAAAGCGACAAATTTAAGGTGAATGGTAGGTGCAACTATAATTCTTTATATAATGAGTACAATTCCACCCCCCTAACACTCTGCACACTCAGTCAATTGAAAGTTGTGCTGTGTCAATGGATATGTTTGTTTAAGACAATTAGGGGGGGGGGGGGGTGAAAATCTCATGGCCATGATATCTTCACCCGCGGGTGATATCATGGCCATGAGATTTTCACCCCCCCCCCCCCCCCCCCTGCAACTCTTTTCAATTTTGTCACCACCATATATAAAGGTCATATGACTCTCACAAACCATAAGATAGAAGCAACACAGCAACAACAACATTTGACAAAAATATTGGAGGGCGGGTGAAAATCTCATGGCATTTTTTTCACCCGCGGGTGAAAATATCGCGCGGGTGAAAATATCATGTGACACCGGTGTCGTCTTTCTTCAAGCAGGCAACTAACTTGTCCAAAATATGTGCAGAAACGTTATTCACATCCTTTCTTATTGAACATAACCTCCCACTAGCCACAGGTTGAAGTAACGGACCGAGGTCTATAAATATATAAAATATATTTTGACAAAACTTGAAATCGGAGTAGAGAGACATACTTTAACTTGATACTTTTACCATCAACATAGGTATTATAAAATATGAATTATAACCGTTTATAAAAGTTCCG
Source organism: Conchocele bisecta (assembly GCA_029237695.1). Taxonomy (NCBI): domain Eukaryota; kingdom Metazoa; phylum Mollusca; class Bivalvia; order Lucinida; family Thyasiridae; genus Conchocele; species Conchocele bisecta. The sequence goes on from CM055281.1 coordinate 32,692,148, forward strand.
TTTTTCTACCACATAGTAAGTGCACGAGTTCCGGCGAATAAACCTGTCCCACGATGTTGACACAAAATGGCTTCCCGAGAAATGATAGAAATGTCTACGATTAAATTGTCTCGTCGTGACACACAGGACGGGTATAAATGTAGGTTTGATAAAATGTTCGATTGGAAACAATGTTTTCTCTATGCAAAATGTTTCTTTACGGGCCGGGATGACGTAAAAGTGTATTTTGAATCCGATGTTTACTCCTTTATATAACAGTATCGGCCTCGGAATGTGTCCGTTCTTTCCCGACCTAGCAATGATGATAATTTTTTTACAACAAAACAATCGATAGCTCGAAAACGCATTGACATAGCGCATCGGGGAATATATCGTTGCGGAATACTAACATTGTCCCAACTTCTGCAATAGGCGACAATGATATAACTCGGTTGACGTTTCGTGAGAGTCCGTTGTTTCGAGGCCGTCCGGGTTCAGCCTATTAAAAGGTTTGTAACCTTGGTAGACTGAAGTATATGGAGGGGGTAAAAAAAAAAATTAGCTTTTTTTTTCTTCATTTATTGATGCTTTTAGGCATATTTAATGTATTTATAGATCTCGGTCCGTTACTTCAACCTGTGCCACTAGCCTGTTCTGATCATGCTGGGCCATTATTCCGAACCATGTTTCCCGATTCTGCAATTGCTAGCAAATACAGTTGTGCTCGAACAAAGACTGCTGCAATTGTTCAAACAATGGCTAATGACACCGTTTCTGGAATTGTTAACATAGCAGTTTTTATCACGCCTGCTTTAGCAGAGGCGCGACTATAGTCGGCGCTTTTTCCGTCCGCGTCATCCGCTTTGTTTGTAAGGCAAATGCGTTAAAGTTATTGTTTTTTTCACAATATCTCTAACCCCTTGCCAGACTTTGATAATATTTCACATCAATACACACACCCCCACATCCAAATTCTCAAGGTCAAGGTCATTTATTTACTTTTAAATGTTCACGGTCAAATGCCTTGGCAGGCGCGATACCACTTCCGTGGCGGAATTCTTGTATAACTTTATATTGATATACTAGCTCAATTTTGATGATTCCTGACAACGGCATTTTGGGGTTGGCATCTCTGCATTCAGTGTGAGGCTGTAAACTCTGTGACCTTCAGGCTATATTTTCAAATTGAACTGATTGGTCAATACGTCGTTTGATCTGTGCCGCAGAAGTCGGGAACGTGCGACTTTTACCCTCGCATCGAGGAGCAAAATAATCAATTACATGCTGAGGAGACGACGCTGTTATGTTTGCGGAAAATCCTAAATATTTTCCTTCTATGCGCTCAGAAGTATACGTCGCGACCACCATTTGAACCGTCTAGTCGAGACAGTTCAAATGAATGGTCACATGTACTTTCATTGAGAATTAAAAAAAAAATAAAAAAAATTCATACCCGTAAAGGTGTTTTCCAAAAGGAATGGGTAAGATACACTCTCGATTATACGCAGATCTGTCGCCAAATTCTGATTTCGAAAATATTTTCCGTAAATGGTGTAAAGTTGACACAAAATTCAGAGTTCATGTGGAATTGTCGGTAACTTTAGATATGAAAGGAATAATCGTCTGATGTGTGCGCTCTGGTTTCTGGCAGACTTCAAAAGAAAATCGGGACCTTGTAGTATTCTTTGACGTTACAGTTCAAAGCATTTGGAAGATTTATGATCGCAGATTCGTGGTGAGAAGGAAATACATTTTCATTGGTTGCATAAATTATTGGACAAAATAGTTGAATGAATGCGCGCTCGTCATTTGTGTTTACAATAACACCGGTATGGATTAATTTGCTTATTCTTGCTCGTTTCACCGAAGGGACCCGGTCAAGTTGTGTTACCGTAATACTCGTAGATATACGGATATTAATTATTGCAAATTCAACACAATTTTTTTGCTGTCCGAAAACTTAGGGTTAACAAAATGTCCACATTTTTCACCTGTCCGAAATTTTAGACACAAAAACTAAGGGTGTCTGAATATTTAGGGTGTGCGAAAACATAGGGTCATTACAGTAGGTATAGTTTTTCATGTCTAAATGTTACATACTGCTGTAAATCGGATCAAAATGTTTTATCGGACTGTTTATGGCAATATCAATGCATTTAAGATGAGCTTCAATTTTATTGGGTTTAAAGCAGTTTTAATTGCTATAATCCTGCAATTTGACAAGTCACAAATATCATCAAATGCTGTCTAAGCAACTCTGAATGTACCCCCCTTACGAGAAGGGGTTAGCACCCCCTCTCGTGCTCTCCCCCCGGTCGTGCCTACGGCACTCGTTACGTGCCGTTGGCACTTTTCAGTATTGACAGATTTTCATACTTTCAGCCATGTGTTTATGACTGCAGGAACCGTGGATTACTATCTGTAACCCTCTTTCTGAAGGTGCCCGGAAATATGCTAATAGTCGCGTACGGCAGTGGAAAGAAGGTAGCGACGGCAGGATAAGGGCTAAAACACGTTTTGTCATAATAGGATGGTTACAAACTATAAGCTGCTCATAGCCTAAGCCCCACTTGATCAAAAGCCTCAAAAAAAAAGTTTACCCTACCCGATTTGCCCTTTAAGGTTTGATGTCATTTTACTTTAGCTTATTTGTTGCCGTCAATGAATCGGGGACGGTGTATAAAATTTTAGCTAGGCGAAAATGTCCAAAATGGCGGAAATCCAAGATGGCCGCCAATATTTGTGATTTTTGTCTCGCCCGCGAAGCGGAAAGCGAGACATAGGTTTTGCTTTTCCGTCGTCGTCGTCGTCATTCAATGTTAAGTTTTCGTGTTACGGTCATTACTTCAACACCTTATCAGCTAGTCATCAAACTTTATACATACCTTTACTATGATATGTACATGAATATAGGACTATTAAAAAAAATTCCGGGCTCCAGGGTCGAGGTCAAACTCTATTTCTTTCTATGCTACAAACTGAACATGTTAAGTTTTCGTGTTACGGGTCTTAACTATCAACACCATATCAGCTTACAGTCCAACAAACTTAATACATACCTTACCTATGATATGTACATGAATATAGGACTATTATTAAAAAAAAATTCCGGGCTCCAGGGTCGATGTCAAACTCTATTTCTTTCTATGCTACAAACTGAACATGTTAAGTTTTCGTGTTACGGTCATTACTTCAACACCTTATCAGCTACAGTCATCAAACTTTATACATACCTTTACTATGATATGTACATGAATATAGGACTATTAAAAAAAATTCCGGGCTCCAGTGTCAAGGTCAAACTCTATTTCTTTCTATGCTACAAACTGAACATGTTAAGTTTTCGTGTTACTGTCATTACTTCAACACCTTATCAGCTACAGTCATCAAACTTTATACATACCTTTACTATGTACATGAATATAGGACTATTAAAAAAAAATCCGGGCTCCAGGGTCAAGGTCAAACTCTATTTCTTTCTATGCTACAAACTGAACATTAATGCATGAAGACCCGTTTTCTCGTGCGCTCTGTACACCTTACCTGTAGAGAGAACAATAGCCTTCTCCAGTTGAACACTTCTGCATGTGCAAATTTCCAACTTGACCACTAAATGTCCAGCTAAATTATTACAGGTAATTTATACAGGTAAATTATTATACCTGGGTATTACATTTCCGTAAACTGTGTTGACAATATTGTGGCAATATGTGGACCTGTGCAGATATGATATGTAGATAAATATAGGACTATTATAAAAATTCTGGGCTCCAGTAGCGAGCATTATTTTTTTGTTTTTTTTTTAAACTTTTTTTTCCATTTTTAGCCAGGTTTTTAGCTCACCTGAGCAAAGCTCATGTGAGCTATTGTTATGGCAAAGTGTCCGTCGTCCGTCCATGAACATTTTCAATCATCTTCTTCTCCCGAACTGCTGAGCCGATATTGGTCAAACTTCACAGGGATGATATATGGGTGATGCCATTTCAGATTTGTTAAAATGGAGGTCATCGAAAATCCAAGATGGCCGCCATGGAAAAGTAGGTCAAATTCTTAAAAAATCTTCTCACGAACCGCCAGGCCGATTTCGACGATACTGGGTATGAATGATCGATAGTTAGCGCTGTTTCAGATTTGTTCATATGGTGGTCCCTGGGTCAAAAATGGGCGTGGCCCGAGGGGTCAACTAGGGGTCAAATTATATTTTTGCCCGAATATGGTCATATAATATATCAAATCGAAGGTATCGACTAGTTGATCACTCTGGACCATTTTTTGTCTATATCAGATGATTTTGTCATCCAAGATGGCCACCAAAAGGTAAAAAAGTTGTTCTTTTACTAAAGATTTCAAACGTATTCTTCTTGTGAACTGCTTGGCCGATATTGGCCAAACTTAACTGTAATGGTCTGTGGGTGAAGCCTTTCCATTTTTGTTAAAATGGAGGTCATCACCAAATCCAAGATGTCCGCCGTTGAAAAGTAGGTCAAATTGTAAAAAAAATCTTCTCACAAACCGCCAGGGGGGGGGGGATCCCGATTTCCGATTTCGAACGAAACTGATGATAAGATGGATGGAGTTTAACGCTGATTCAGATTTAGTTCATATGGTGGCCTCTGGGTCAAAAATGGTCATGGCCCGAGGGGTCAAATAGGGGTCAAATTTTATTTTTGACCGAATATGGTCATTTTATATATCAAATCGAAGGTATAGCAGTAAATCACATGCACATTCACAATATATGTTAGATCAGAAGGTACCAACAAATTCTGTGGAACATTTGAAGTTGTAAGTGAAGAGTCTTTGTGAAATCAAGATGACCACTATGGAGGCTTTTAGGTGAGCGATACAGGCCCATTTGGGCCTCTTGTTTTTAATATGTATGTCCCTCCATGCCTGTATACATCATGTTTTTGTGACAGATGGTTCTAATTCTGTTTAATGTTGTTGATACTCGCGGCTTGTCACGGAAAGGAGCATCTTTGCCCCTTTCCGGTGGCCACAAACAGCGAATTTCGTCGTGACGACTCGAAAATCGGCCATTTCGGCCTGTTGTTGTTGTTGTTTTTGTATGTCGAAACTTCAGCCGCTGACTTTTTCGGCGCTACCTTAGCGATAAAAACCGATTAATCCGAATGATGGTATAGTTTATAAAACACGACGAATTTCATGGGACAAAATATACCGGAATCTGCGAATTTTGTAATAAAATTTTTTACGGTCGGCACTATTTCATTGCGGTCGGTCAGGTTACCGGAAACATGACATTTTTTTTTTTTTTTTTTTTTTTTTTTTTTTTTGGCCTTAGCCATTTTTTCTACATTTTTAGCTCACCTGAGCTCATGTGAGCTATTGTTACCGCAATGTGTCCATCGTCGTCCGTGAACATTTTCAAACGTCTTCTCCTCGGTAACCATTGGGTCTATAGTCACCAAACTTCATGGTCATGGTCTTTAGGTAGGGGGATTACAAAATTGTTAAAATGACGTCATTGCGTAATCCAAGATGGCCACCGTCTAAAAATAGCACAAATTCTTCAAAAATCTTCTTCTCAAGAACCGCCAACCGGATTTCGACAAAACTTGGTAGGAATGATCGATGTACATTGCTCTTTCAAAGTTGTTAAAATGGTGACCCCCGGGATCAAAAATGGGCGTGGCCCATGGGGTCAAATTTTATTTTTGACTGAATATGATCATGTCATATATTAAATTGAAGGTATCAATGAGGCGATCACTCTGGTGCATTTTTTGTCAACATCGGATTGTTATGTCATCCAAGATGGCCGCCAAAAGGTCAAAAGGTCGTTCTTTTATTAGATTTCAAAATTCTTCTTCACATGAACCGCTTGGCCCATGGTAACCAAACTTAAAAGTTATGGTCCATGGGTGAAGCCTTTTCAGATTTGTTAAAATAGAGGTCATCGCTAATCCAAGATGGCCGCCGTCTAAAAATAGCATAAATTCTTAAAAAATCTTCTTCTGAACCGCTAGCCGGATTTCGACGAAACTTGGTAGAAATGATTGATGTACATTGCTCTTTCAAAGTTGTTAAAATGGTGACCCCGGGGTCAAAAATGGATGTGGCCGGTGGGGTCAAATTTTATTTTTGACCGAATATGGTCTGTTATATATTAAATCGAAGGTATCAATGAGGCGATCACTTTGGTACAGTTTTTGTCGAAATCGGATTGTTATGTCATCCAAGATGGCCGCCGTAATGTCAAAAGGTCGTTCTTTTATTAGAGATTTCAAAATTCTTCTTCACATGAACCACTTGGCCTGGCCCATGGTAGCCAAACTTAAAAGTTATGGTCCATGGGTGAACCCTTTTCAGATTTGTTAAAATGGATGTCATCACTAATCCAAGATGGCCGCCGTCTAAAAATAGCATAAATTCTTAAAAAATCTTCTCGTGAACTGCTGGCCGAGATTTCGACTAAACTTGGTAGGAATGATCGATTTACAATGCTCTTTCAAAGTTGTGAAAATGGTGACCCCGGGGTCAAAAATGGGCATGGCCCGTGGGGTCAAATTGGGGTCAAATTTTATTTTTGACCGAATATGCTCATGCCATATATCAAATTGAAGGTATCAATGAAGCGATTGCTCTGGTGCAATATTTGTCGGAATCGGATGATTATGTCATCCATGATGGCCACCAAAAGGTCCATTTATTCAAGATTTTGAACGTCTTTTTCTCAGGAACCACATGGCCGATGCTGGCCAAACTTCATAGGAAGTTAAGATCCTTGGGTGAAGCATTTTCAGATTTTGTAAAATGAGTCATCGCTTAATCCAAGATGACCCATCTAAAAATAGCACAATTTTGTTAAAACACATGAACTCAATGTCACATTCTCCTCTGGTGTTCATGGAGTCAGGTGAGCGAATTAGGGCCATCATGGCCCTCTTGTTCTATACAATTCTATATACAGTACAGAGTTTGTGTACACAACTGCTCCGAAACTGTTCAGTCGATCGTTCTGAAACTATACACACGTCTTCTACACATATTGAAGATGTGCACCTTGGTGTTTTTATGGCGAAAAAATATTTTTTAACAAAAATATCACCTTTTTAACTTAGCCATTTTTTCTACATTATTGTATCCATTTCCCTATCATTTCTACTTTACACTCTACTTTTCTATCTCTTCCTAAATTAGTATACATGTTTAGCACAACGAGATGAAGAAATAATGCTATAGACGTTCAAATTATCATTAATGTTTCTTGCCTTGGTGACAGCTTCACATTTCTGCATCTTCGCTGTTTGGCCCATATTCGACGGGCGTATTTTGTGACTTGCGGCACTCTTGTTCTCTATGTAACTATTCCGTTGCGATTCTGGCCCATATATAATAGACGGTCATATTCAGGTGAGCGATACAGGCCCATTTTGGCCTCTTGTGGAGCCAGGCTGTCTACCTCCTGGTATAGCACACTCCTGCAACCTCGTAAAGATCTACACAGTTCATAAGCGGATTCTGTTGAATAGCAAACAATGCAGACCCCAGACCCGATGTGTTTTACGATTACATGTATAACGAAACAATTCTGTACAACTCTGCACAGCTGATTATGAGTGGTGAATTTAAGGGCGAGTGGGGGTTGGTAGTCTGTCGTTGTCTTTCAATTTATCTCGTCATCTATTAAACTTTAGCAGAAGGCGCAACAGTTGGAACTAAGTTGCCGCTTTTTCCGTCGTCCGCGTCTACAATGTCAAAAAGTTTGTACAAGTTTCTTCATCATGATAAAACCTTAATATTTCTTTGTTTCAATATTTGGACACTTGATACATGTGAGCATATGGAACACTCATACCGCCATCAACATGACCTTGACCTTTTTTACCTTCACATTTTTTTTGCGGAAACACTTAGCCATTTTTTTCTTTATTATTACATGATGGATTGCTTCAATATTTGGACACTTGATACATGTAAGCATTTAGAACACTCGTGCTTCTATATAATGTTTACCTTGACCTTTTTCGTGCCCATGATCTTGCTACGGTCAAATGCCACGGCAGGCACAACACCGCTTCCGTAGCAGATTTCTTCTTAGCTTGCCAGTGACCTATTGTTGCCGCTTTTCGTCCGTCTCCTGTTCACAATTTCAAACGTCTTCTCTCGAACCGCTGGTCTAAATGTCAAAAAGTTTGTACAAGCTTCGCCCTCATGGTACCAATCAAAGCAATATTTGGGCATCCGTGTTCTAGACTATGAACACATTTGCTAGTTTGTACAAAGCTTGTCCCTACTATGGTGGCCCACCAGATATTTAGGGCCTGCTGAATTTTATGCTGAGCATCAAAAGTATATGTTGGGTCACTCTAAACCTTTGGAAAAAGCTGATTGTCATTTCAGGTATGGTGACGTGCAGGCCACCAGTCCTACTCTAATAGATCGACCCCTGGAATCGACATAAAATTGTGTAGATCCCAGAATTAATATAAAATAATCAAAGTTCAGCTAATCAAGAATGTTAACCTGCATGTTTTAATATATTTATCATCAGCAGGTATGGTTTTATCACGTTTGAAAACCAAGAAGATGCGGACAGAATTATTAAGAAAGAGGTAAGACCCCCATTACCATAGGTCGTACACCAGAAAATAGTACAGTGGGTGGCAGGTGGGAGCACGCGATGGGTAATTTAATGACCGGGTTCATCCTTACCGGAATCCCGACTGGAGACCTGGTTTGGCCCGCACATACGTCTTTGGCATTTTGTATGTGACAGTTGAATCTGGTTATACCCCTTATGTGAGTATTACGATATTCGTAATCCTATTTTAGGGGAAGGGGCCAAGTGACTTTGGTGTGGTATGGACCTGGCACCAGGTCAGGTTATTCTAATTTCAGGGCTGAATATATTTGTTCTCGATGTAAATATTCCGTTCTGATTTTGGGATTTTCCCCCCAATGCAGCAGGTTAAAATGGGATCGAACCTGTTTGCCCGGCCTTACATGACCTTAGCTGTTGATAGGCCGTTAAACACTAATAAACAAACAAACAAACAGAAAATAGTACAAGCCCGCAAGCACATTTACACCGACGGCTACATGTAATGTTGGAAAATCATTAGTGAATGTGTTCACATGTAATGATGTGTGCACGTAGATAAAATTACGTAAACACGCAAGAAACATTACAAAATCTTTGTACAAACATTTTTGTCCCGCCCACTTGTGGACAGCGCGATATAGTTGGCACATTGGCGTATGTACGGACATCCGTACGTACGTGCGTCCGAGGCTATCAAAGCCTCGGCAGGCTTTCTACGCCCCACCTGTGCGGCCCCTGTGCCCAATGTTAAGGTCAAATTACTTATACATTTTTATCTTGGTTAAAGTTTTCAACAACACTGCATCTCTGACACCACTTCGCCAATTCAGTCGAAACTTCACATGGGTGTTAAATATCATATGCATATTTTCATTCTACGCCCCACCAGTGCGGCCCCTTGAATTTGCAGGGGTTGAAATTTCACTCGCCCAGCTCGCCATGGCGAGTGCTTTTTGTGGCGGTCAAGTACTTTCTACAGGCACTCGCCCAGTTTGGCGAGTGAAAGATTTGGTCTGGATTTTTTTTTCTGAATAATTTGCCAATTAATTCCATCGATAACGGCCAACAAATGGTATTAATTCAGCGACCATTTGATGTTTACAGTTTACATCCATTTGCGAGAAGTAAGATTCAAGCGGTGTCTATGTACATGGTTACGGGTAGAATCGCTAGCGATTTTGAACACGGTCCATATCGGGCAAGTTTAATTCACGGATTATTTGTCGGCTGTATGCGGCCGGGCTAACAAATAATATGACTGCGAGTATAGACTAGTGTATACGCGGCCACATATATCGTCTCGTATACAGTTGGGTTAACACGCATTTCAGACGCCGAACATAACGGCTTGGGACGAAACGGTCGGCATCGGGTCCGAAACCATTGAATTTAGTAATTAAGACATATTATGGCCACTATAAATGAAACAAAATCTATGTCGCTCAACGCTTATAGAAAATAAGAAGCATGCATGCCTCTGAGCAAATTCGCTGCTAAAAAACGTTGTAGAAGAAAAAACTCGACGAAGTTTATCTCCCGATAAATAATATTTATTTGTTTATGTTCATTTAATACTTAAAATATAAATAACAATAATAGTGAATATGTCTCATACGTTTTGGTAATGATCATATAGATATGTAAAAGTTTCTTTTCTTTAAATAAGATTCAACATTACAAATACTGGAAATAGCATTTTATTTTATTTTAAAAAAAAAAATGGGCGAGTAACTTTTTGACCTGGGCAAGTACTTTTTTTTTGTACTTGCCCAGCTGGGCGAGTGGAAAAAAAGGATTTTTTCAACCCCTGATTTGGTTAATGTTTTTACGTATACTATATCTGCAAACGCTTCACCGATTAACTTCACATTGGTAGTATATGTACGTGTTTTTTTTTGTTCGTACTATCAAATAACTCTGGCGTGACATGCGGGCCACAGCCATCTAGTTATCGTAAGATGGCGAGTGAAGCGGGGCCCCAGGTCAGCATGCATGCAGTCTGCACAGACACGGACTGAATTATTATTTACCAATTCGGCTTTGGCAAAATGATTTTAAGTCTCTGCATTCATGTCGGATACCGATTCACAAGTATCAAAATTTACCATAATTCTTTCTCTATATAATTACATTGTATGCTGTAAACTCATTTGAACCGTCTTGTTGAAATGAAGAACATAGAAAAAATATTTGTATATTTGCATATTCTGTGTGAATTGGTATCAAATGTGTTGATCCTACAATCAGAAAGTTCTGCAAGTGGCAAGTTCTAAATTTTGCCACCAATGTTTGTCATGATGGCTGTCGTGTTCAATACCCATGTGTCTATGCCCAAGGTGAATGTCACTTAGATGTGAAAGGTCAAATTTTGTTTCTGCTCTATATCTTCTAAACCGATGAACGGATTTTCAAAACTATTTGTCAGGATAATCTAATTTCAGAGCTGAATATATATTTTTTCTGCAAATATTCAGTTCTGATTTTGGGAATTTCCCTTGTTATTGACATGCTAAATTAAAATATGGGATAGTCCAACCCGTTGGCCCGGCCTTCAATGATCTTAGCTGTTGATAGGCCGTTAACACCAATAATCAATCAATCAAATTTTTGGCCACAAGTATTTGTCATGATGAGATAATGTATCGTGTTTGATACCCATGTGCCTAGTCCAAGGTCGAGGTCACACTAAAGTTCAAAGCTAAAATTGGGCATGAAATTTTGATTGCACCGTGATATTAAATCTGTCTATGTATCAACACGGGATGGATTGTAGAACACCTGACTTCCAATCCGGAGGTTGTGGGTTCAAACCTCGCCTAGGGCATCAAAAATACTTTCATAGTATTTCCATCCCACTGGTCTGTCGGATGAGACTTTAAACTGTGTTCCCGTCTCTATATGACCTTAGCTGTTGGTGGGACGCTAAACACTTTCACTTTTTTTCATGTATCAACAAAATGTTTGTGTGGTTATTATGCTCACTCCTGTGATAGCTCTAGTTTCAAATAATTTGTGTTTGACACTAATGTGGATATGTTTTTATCTTTTTCAGTCCGACAATCTGATTTTCAGAGATAGAAAATTAAATATTGGACCAGCTGTTCGGAAACAGGTTTGTCGATGCTTCAGACTTTAGAAAAGAGTAAATGCATTCACTTTTTGATTTGCTGAAAAATCAATCAACAGTGTCATAAATTAGCATCATTTGTGACTTACTGGAGAAATGGAGCTACAATATGGGTTTTGCTATCAGTGTAGATCCTGATCAGCATGTGCATCTGCATTATGATCTGATCAGATCTGCACTGTTCAGCATTCCATCAATCAAATACCCGTCATTCTTCTAACACGTAAATAGGTTGTTATCTGCTAGAGGAATGTGCCATTTGATCAGGAGCTACAATGGTCGCAAATCTCGTCGGCTCCATTTCTCCAGTCGCGGCCACATTTCTCTTGCTATCCACGGTGGGCAAAGTATGTCGCAGGCTACGTTGGCCTGCTTCTTCTACCTACATTTTCCTCAATACGTGTATTTAACTTCTGGATCAATCTTGATGTGATAAGGCACATGTTCCCCGAGTAATTGGATAATGTCGCCTGCCGATGACATCATCTTGTAGCTGTATCTATGACGGACTACAGGGTAGCATCATCGTCGTGGCATACTATGGGGCAAGCACACTTTTATCGCATCAAAATCTTTCCCAGTGCTCGTCGAGATATTTAGCAATATATAGGTAGAAGTGGCAGAAAGAGTGGATGCACACGACATACCTTATGGTTACCCACTATTATTATCTGTTAACAAGATTAAAATCACAAATCTCTATTATTCTTTTCGACTGTATACTATTATAAGAAATGACTACTAAGCATAGTAAAGAAATCGAGAAGTGGATGTATTTGCATGTATACAAATGTTATAAATTCATTATGCATTTTCCAAGTGCAGGCATGAGAATTGTCCTCTTATGCTTATTTCAGACTTGTTTTTCATGATGTAAAATTTCAAAAAGTTTCACATTTTGTCCGGTCTGCTCAAATATACATTTGCAAGGGGGTAGGGGTACCCCATCTGCCTTTTTTTCTTCAGATTTCCGACTTTTTTTTCTGAAAATTGCTCTGGCACGTTTAACATTAAAAAGTAAATTGACCGTTTGACAAGACGAGCATTGCAAACTATTCCCCCCATTCAGTTGTTAAAGTATCCATCCTGCTGTAGTTAAAGGCTAGAGCCTAATCCGATTGGAGAAGATGCAGGATCTACAATTATTGTAAATATGTTGTATGATGCAGTTTACAGAGATGCCAACCATTACGATTTGGGCATAATGATTACTATTTCGGTATGTCCATTACACTATTACGCCCGTTCATTACACTATTACGCCCGTTCCCTCTAGAATTTTTTTGGGTTGCCAGCGTTTGGATGTTATAAATTTTGAAATTTTGATTTAGTAAATTTGTCAAAATAAAACCGTCTGAATGTGAAATTACGATGTAAAACCCAAAAGCAAACTAATGTCTCTCAAGTGGTCTGGTATTTTTGAAGCTCTTGAAAAAGCAGGGGTTTTTATTTATTTTTTTTATTTTTTATGAAAGTCGACTCGTGGAAGATGCATTTTGAATATTATTTTATTTTGCTGTATTCTGTTCGTACTAATTTGTTTCCTGCGGACTTGTGTACATATTTTACTTCTGGATTCAGTTCTGTTACGGTTTTAGTTTACAGCATACATTCATAAAACCGTTTGGTTCTTCACTGTTTGTGAATTAGCTTGTACCATGGCAAGAGGAGCTTTGTTAGTCGAGCTCAACACAGGGCTCAACACTAAGGCACGTCCGACGGACCGAGTCTAGTAAAAATTTGTTCCGGTCGTGTCAATTTTCCCGGAATACCATTGTCGGTAGCCCGACTGGTCGTGTTCCAATTTGACCAAAGTCTCTTGTCAGAAATAAAACGGTATTAGTTCACCTTTTATTTTTCTGGTAGTAACAAACAAAACTTCCAAAAAAGATCGCTGATTGACAGTTCAAAAATAGTTTATTTACAACTCCAGGCGGACTTGTTTGCCTAGGCTTTGGGTATGATATTTGTAGTAGGCCTCTGTATTTCGTACCCAAACCAAAACGTACCCATCTTAAACAGTGGGATCAATGCTACCATCGAATATGATAATTTAATGAGGGAATTTAAAAGTCTGTGTGCACTGATGTACGTCTCTAGTTCGTTCTGTTTTTTGGCTGGACAGTTTAAATATATTATCAACAATGCAAACCTCAATACCGCACGGCATTGTGATATTCAGATGTAATTTTGACCGGATCCCGATAAATGAACCAAACTAAATCATAACAATCAAGTCCGGAGTAAAGCTAATTTACATAAGAAGTAGAACGATCTACGATTGGTTGATGGTGCTTCATTCACCAAATAGCAATGTTTGATTGGAAGCTGTCTGAAATATACACAACAGTGATTACCGTACATATTGATGATAAAATTATCTTGAGAAAAAAAAAAGGGGAATTCTCATTGCGACGATCATGCAATCGGCCTGTGACTCGGCCAATCACACAATGGATCAAATGTGTCAAATAACTTGTCCAAAAATTGTTTGCATTAGCTGAGGTGTGCTGTTGAGCACGTGATTTTACTAACATCGATGCTAATAAATATTGTGCCCTGATATGAGCATAGTGACATTCTAAGTCACTTAAAGTTCTTGTTTTTTTGGGGGCTGGGAGGCAGAATCAGTGGACATTAGAATTTCCCATTTAATGAATCGTTATTCATTGATTTTAATCGTCACCAAATGAACAAAAACACGAAATGTTCAAACCGGAAGTGCCTGCTGCTGACGTTTTTTGGCTTGTTTTCAGTTATAAATGATATGAATATTAGCTGCATCCCAGACACCTCCATGATTAATTTGTGTAGTTATAAGTTTATTACTCTTTCAGAAGTAAATAACTGGTTTCTTGAACGTTAAACCTTCCAATGATACAACTATTAAATTACATTGTTACATAACCAGTAGTTGGACACATTCATTACATTCAAACACATACCTGTATCATCACGATCACTATGTTAGCCGATTTGAAAATGACTTAGCACTGTGTTTCGTGAAACTGTGATGGTTATTAATAAGTTCCATTAATTATATTTTCTCTTGTCATTTACAATGGCCTATACCTTTTTCAAATGTCCCCAACTTTGTGTATGAGGTGGGTCAACTGGCCCCACTTTAAAAATTCCTGGAATGCACACTGAATAGGTTTCAAAACTGTCCGCTTCATAATTGATTACCATTGACATCGAGTCCTGGTTCCTACAAGTACAATGGAACGTTAGTTGATAATAACTATACATGTATAATTTAATAAAATCTTTGATAAATTAATGCAAGTTAGGGCTAGTACAAATTAGGTCAGGGCTAGTAGTAGTTTCTAAAAGTACTAGCCCGACTGGTCTAGTGAAAAAAAAAGTTAACGTTGAGCCCTGCCCTATCGACTCGTCTGCAAAAGTAAAATAAGCAATGCCTCCCGGGACTGAAATAGGCTCCTTTCCAAACACACGGCTGCTTTTTAGCTCGACTATTCGAAGAATAGTTGGAGCTTATGTTGTCACTTCGGCATCACCGTCACGTCTTGGTTAAGGTTTTTAGTCAAGCTTGTATATGAAATACTACTGGCCCTACACCCACCATACTTGGACAACTTCATCTCCTAGTGATGTACATCAATAACCCCTGATCTATCGTTGACCTTGACATACATTTCTTCTTGAATTACTTGGTTAATTCCCCTTGGTTAAGGTTTTTAGTCAAGCTTGTATATGCAATAATACTGGCCTTACACCCACCATACTTGGACAACTTCATCTCCTAGTGATGCACATCAATAACCCCTGATCTATATTTGACCTTGACCTACATTTCCTCTTGAATTACTTAGTTAATTCCCCTTGGTTATGGTTTTTAGTGAAGCTTGTATATGCAATACTACTGGCCCTACACCCACCAACTTGGACAACTTCATCTCCTAGTGATGCACATCAATAACCCCTGATCTATATTTGACGTTGACCTACATTTCCTCTGGAATTACTTAGTTAATTCCCCTTGGTTAAGGTTTTTAGTCGACCTTGGTTAAGGTTTTTAGTCAAGCTTGTACATGGAATACTATTGTGCATACAGACACCATACTTGGACAACCTTTTGTCATAGGGATATACATCAATAACCCCTGATCTGTATTTGACCTTGATCTACATTTCCTCTTGAATTACTTAGTTAATTCCCCTTGGTTATAGTTTTTAGTCAAGCTTGTATATGCAATACTACTGGCCCCACACCCACCATACTTGGACAACTACATCTCCTAGTGATGCACATCAATAACCCCTGATCTATATTTGACCTTGACCTACATTTCCTCTTGAATTACTTAGTTAATTCCCCTTGGTTAAGGTTTTTAGTCACCCTTGGTTAAGGTTTTTAGTCAAGCTTGTACATGGAATACTATTGTGCATACAGACACCATACTTGGACAACCTTTTGTCATAGGGATATACATCAATAACCCCTGATCTGTATTTGACCTTGATCTACATTTCCTGTTGAATTACTTACTTAATTCCCCTTGGTTAAGGTTTTTAGTCAACCTTGGTTAAGGTTTTTAGTCAAGCTTGTACATGGAATACTATTGTGCATACAGACACCATACTTGGACAACCTTTTCTCATAGGGGTGTACATCAATAACCCCTGATCTATATTTGACCTTGACCTACATTTCCTCTTGAATTACTTAGTTAATTCCCCTTGGTTATGGTTTTTAGTCAAGCTTGTAGATGGAATAATCCTGGCCATACACCAACCATACTTGGACAACTTCATCTCCTAGTGATGTACATCAACAACCCCTGACCTATATTTGACTTTGACCTACATTTAACCTTGAATTAATTAGTTAATTCCCCCTTGGTTAAGGTTTTTAGTCAACCTTGGTTCAGGTTTTTAGTCAAGCTTGTAGATGCAATACTATTGTGCATGCAGACACCATACTTGGATAACTTTTTCTCATAGAGATGTACATCAATAACCCCTGACCTATATTTTACCTTCACCTACATTTAACCTTGAATTACTTACATGTACTTAATTTCCCTTGGTTAAGGTCGTTACGTAATCCAAGTTGGACGCCGTCTAAAAATAGCACAAATTCTTCAAAAAAATTCTCATGAACCGTCAGCCGGATTTCGACGAAATTTTAATGAATCGATGTAGAATGCTCTTTCAAAGGTGTTAAAATGGTGACCCCGGGGTCAAAAATGGGCGTGGCCTGTGGGGTCAAATTTTGTGCTCATATCATATATCAAATTGAAGGTATCAATGAGGCGATTGCTCTGGTGCAATATTTGTTGGAATCGGATGATTATGACATCCATGATGGCTGCCAAAAGGTCCATTTATTCGAGATTTTGAACATCTTTTTCTCGGGTACCACATGGCCGATGCTGGCCAAACTTATAGTAAGTCAAGATCCTTGGGTGAAGCATTTTCAGATTTGGTAAAATGAGTCGTCGCTTAATCCAAGATAACTGCCATCTAAAAATAGCACAATTTTTTTAAAACACATGAAGTCAATGTTACATTCTCCTCTGGTGTTCATGGAGTCAGGTGAGCGAATTAGGGCCATCATGGCCCTCTTGTTTATCAATTGAAGTTAGGAGAACACGGACGTTCATCACTGATTACAGCGAGTCGTGGCCCCATTTGGTCCTGTCAAAATGCGGTGATGAATTTGCGTCTTGCAAGCAGTGTAATTGTGATTTTTCGGTTGGTCATGGTGGCCGAGACAAGGCTCTAAAAAATTCATGGAGTCAGGTGAGCGAATTAGGGCCATCATGGCCCTCTTGTTTATCAATTGAAGTTAGGAGAACACGGACGTTCATCACTGATTACAGCGAGTCGTGGCCCCATTTGGTCCTGTCAAAATGCGGTGATGAATTTGCGTCTTGCAAGCAGTGTAATTGTGATTTTTCGGTTGGTCATGGTGGCCGAGACAAGGCTCTAAAAAATTACTTTAGTGAGTACTGATTTGTGTTCTGGAAAACGTATGAGGTGTTCCTGAAAATAGTCCCTTTTTCTCTCCATGTTCCTCATTTGACCGACATGGGGTTGGCAGCTCTGGTTGTGGCTAGTTG
>CM055281.1:32710408-32917665 GCA_029237695.1 Conchocele bisecta
CTTCTCCTCGGTAACCATTGGGGCTATAGTCACCAAATTTGATGGTCATGTTCCTGAGGTAGGGGGATTACAAAATTGTTAAAATGACGTCATTACGTAATCCAAGATGGCCGCCATCTAAAACTAGCACAAATTCTTCAAAAATCTTCTCGAGAACCGCCAACCGGATTTCGACAAAACTTGGTAGGAATGATCGATGCCATAAATTAATTATGGGCGAGTTTAAATCTCGAACAACAGGAGCAGCGACCATCGCATAAATCGAGACGCTTGCGTGATAACTCGCTGCACTAACTTAAGTGAAGATGAAACCGTGGCTGCGATGTCTTGCCAGACATATGTGACGGAGAATTTGCGTATTTCCCATTTATATTGTAAATAGGTAAGTATTGATAAAATTTCAATTCACGCCGCTTGAGCCGCGATTTAAACTCGTCCATAATTAGAATTGTTCCGGTTGGCGCAAACTCTTTTATTCAATTCAAAGCGTTTATGAAATAATCAATGGTATTTGATAAATAAACGGAGAACGGTGCATAACTGTATTTTTTTTATTCATGATCAATCGTGGATGATCCAAAATTCAAAAATTCACTCGACCTGTCGGACGACCGTCTACACAAATCTACTCGACCGAGACGATGACCAAGTCGCCATGGCGAGCGGTTGAGTGGAATTTTACACCCCTGTATTGCATTTAGGAGTCTGAAGTCGTCTAATTTCATGAACAAACTTTCCACAGTTTCAAATGATAAAAAAAAAATAGCCATTTATTCCGAGTAATCGAGTCCTTTTTAGAAGTCATTGGGAGCTCTAAATCTTTTGCCTTGTGTTTCATGTGTGTTTTTACAATGCTTTCATCATTACTTGTCTGTTCATTTGTTTTGAAGTTGTCACCAGTCGGTAATTAGTTGGGGATACGAGATGTCGACCTTGGCCGGTCGTATAAATCTACTGTAAGGCTACAAAAAATTAATGTTTAGATTCTCATCCAAATTTTGGGGAAAAATGGGGCGGGTGGGTCACTTATTTTTTATTTTCAGGCAATACTAAAACGAGGTGTTGAACGGCAATAGTGTTTTGTAATAACCTGTTCATATTGAAGTATTGCTAATCTCGAGGGGGCGGGTTCCGGGGTTGCTGTATTGCGCTACGTAAAGCACTCGGATAAAAAGCTGTGGGAGCGGTATAATATGCGGGCCGCATCATTCTCGTTAATTTAAAAAAAAAAAAAACCTTCGGCGGGCGGGGATGAGAATCTAAACATTAATTTTGTGTAGCCTAATGACGCATTGCATGAAATGTTGCATTTTATTTTGCCACCCAGTATTATTGAATTATAAAGATTTCTTGTTTCAGCCACAGGCAGCGGTAATGGTTCCCCAGTCACCGCCCGTCTATGTACAGCCACAGTACACCTACCAGGTTCAGCCGTCGTATGCACCTTATCAGGTCTGTTGGAAATAGTAGGAAGATGTTACTTTTCATGAAAAATATTTACAGAAACAGTGATATTTTCTGTAAATGACGTTGAATCGTTGACAAAATTTTCACAGCAAAGGAGAAATTCTATTGTATGGAGCGTTGCTAGCGTATCGTAAATCTTCTTCGGTACAAAATCACATGACTGGTCTCATATTTGGTCATAGGGACCTTTCAACATTCAGGGATCACATGGTCTATTGTTTTGTCTGGTGTAACAGAGCTGCCAACTGTTACAATTTTTCCGTATTTGTTCCGGAAAATACATTAGAAATACGGAAGTACGGACAACAATTAAAAAGTATGATTTTTAAAAAAAATCAGCACGGGAATATCTGGAAATAATTTTGTTTCACAATTCTGCCAATAAATCCTATTTTTTTATTTACCCGTAATCATACTCGCCTAGGCGCTTACCATTTCAATTCTTGTGTAATAATAGTAGTTTCAAGCGCTCAGTGATATTGATTTATTCATCATGTAAATTCATAAAATGTCTGCTCCAAAGCGTGCAGCCAACGAATTTGGGTATTTTTTATCGAAAAATTCAAAGTTAGGAGAACACATATGTTCATCACTGATTACAGCGAGACATGGCCCCATTTGATCCTGTCAAAGCGCGGTGATGAATTTGCGTCTTGCAAGCAAGTGTAATTGTGATTTTTCGGTTGGTCATGGTGGCCGAGACGAGGGCCCAGGCTCTAAAAAATTTACTTTATGCATATAAGTGAGTACTGATTTGTGTTCCGGAAAACATGTGGCGTTCCTGAAAATATCCCCTTTTTAGCTCGCCTGCACGAAGTGCAGAAGAGCTTATGGCATACCCCCGGCGTCGTCGGTGTCGGCATCAGCGTCGTCCACAAACTTAACGTTGGGTAAATGTCTCATAACTTCTGTTTCCTTTCATGGAACACCTTGTTATTTCATACATGCATTCCTCAGATGACCCTCTATCATGCTGTAGCAAATCCATGACCCACCAACCAGCCCTTACCCCAAGGTCAAGGTCACAAACTTGGCACATTCATAAACTTAACGTTGGGTAAATGTCTGATAACTTCTGTTTCCTTTCATGGAACACCTTGTTATTTCATACATGCATTCCTTAGATGACCCTCTAATCATTGCTGTTTAGCAAATCATGACCCACCACCTTAGCCCTTACCCCAGGTCAAGGTCACAAAATCTTGGCACATTCATATTACAAATCTGTAACTTTACCTTGTCAGTTCTGAACATTCTTGTATTTTCAAATCATGACCCACCCTTGTTCTAAATCAAATAACATGGCACTTCTCAGATGACCTAGTAACTTCTGTTTCTTTACACTTTGAACACCTTGATATTTCATACATGCATTCATCTGATGATACTCTATCGTGCTATAGCAAATCCATGATCAACCCTCACCCCTTTCCCCAAGGTCACGGTCACAAACTTAGCACATTCATAAACTTAATGTTGGGGTAAATGTCTTCTAACATCCGTTTCCTTTCATGGAACGCCTTGATATTTCATAGATGCATTCATCTGATGATACTCTATCGAGCTATAGCAATTCCATAACCCACCGCCCACCCCTTACCCCAAGGTCAAGGTCACAAACTTGACACATTAATAAACTTAACGTTGGGGTAAATGTCTGATAACAACTGTATCCTTTGATGGAATGCCTTGATATTTCATACATACATTCCTCAGATGAATCCACAACCCACCACCTAACACTTACCCCAAGGTCAAGGTCACAAACGTAGCATGTTCATAAACTTTACATTGGGGTAAATGTTGTGTAACGTCCGTTTCTTTACACGTTGAACGCTTTGATATTTCATACATGCATTCATCTGATGATCCTCTATTGTGCTACAGCAAATCCATGACCCACCCCACCCCTTGCCCCAAGATCAACATCATAAACGTAACGTTGGAGTAAATGTCTTTTTAGCTCACCTGAGCAAAGCTCATGTGAGCTATTGTTATGTCAAAGTGTCCGTCGTCCGTCCGTCCGTCCGTCTGTGAACATTTTCAATCATTTTCTTCTCGAAAGTAGGTCAAATTCTTAAAAAATCTTCTTCTCACGAACCGCCAGGCCGATTTCGACGATACTGGGTATGAATGATCGATAGTTAGCGCTGTTTCAGATTGGTTCATATGGTGGCCCGTGGGTCAAAAATGGGCGTCGCCCGAGAGGTCAAATAGGTGTCAAATTTTATTTTTAACCGAATATAGTCGTGTAATATATCAAATCGAAGGTATCGACGAGACAATCACTCTGAAACATTTTTTGTCTAAATCAGATGATTACGTCGTCCAAGATGACCACTGATAGTTCAAAAGGTCATTCTTTTACTAAAGATTTCAAACGTCTTTTTCTTGTGAACTGCTTGGCCGATATTGGCCAAACTTAACTGTAATGGTCTGTGCTTGAAGCCTGTTCATTTTTGTTAAAAATGGAGGTCATCACCAAATCCAAGATGGCCGCCGTTGAGAAGTAGGTCAAATTCTTAAAAAATCTTCTCATGAACCGCCAGGCCGATTTCGACGATACTGGGTATGAATGATCGATAGTTAGCGCTGTTTCAGATTTGTTCATCTGGTGGCCCCTGGGTCAAAAATGGGCGTCGCCCGAGGGGTCAAACGGGTAAATTTTATTTTTAACCGAATATAGTCGTATAATATATCAAATCGAAGGTATTGACGAGGCGATCACTCTGGAGAATTTTTTGTCTAAATCAGATGATTACGTCATCCAAGATGACCACTGATAGTTCAAAAGGTCATTCTTTTACTAAAGATTTCAAACGTCTTTTTCTTGTGAACTGCTTGGCCGATATTGGCCAAACTTAACTGTAATGGTCTGTTGGTGAAGCCTGTTCATTTTTGTTAAAATGGAGGTCATCACCAAATCCAAGATGGCCGCCGTTGAGAAGTAGGTCAAATTGTCAAAAAATCTTCTTTTCACAAACCTCCAGGCCGATATTGACGAAACTTGGTAAGAATGATTGATAGTTACCGCTGTTTCAGATTTGTTCATATGGTGGCCCCTGGGTCAAAAATGGGCGTGGCCCGAGGGGTCAAATTTTATTTTTGACCGAATTTGGTCATTTTATATATCAAATCGAAGGTATAGCAGTAAATCACATGCACATTCGCAATATATGTTAGGTCAGAAGGTACCAACAAATGCTGTGGAACATTTGAAGTTGTAAGTGAAGAGTCTTTGTGAAATCAAGATGACCACTATGGAGGCTTTTAGGTGAGCGATACATACTCGCCTAGGCGCTTACCATTTCAATTCTTGTGTAGTAATTGTAGTTTCAAGCGCTCGGCGATATTGATTTATTCATCACGTAAATTCATAAATGTCTGCTCCAAAGCGTGCAGCAAACGAATTTGGGTATTTTTTATCGAAAGAAGTTAGGAGAACACATATGTTCATCACTGATTACAGCGAGACATGGCCCCATTTGATCCTGTCAAAGCGCGGTGATGAATTTGCGTCTTGCAAGCAGTGTAATTGTGATTTTTTCGGTTGGTCATGGTGGCCGAGACGAGGGCCAAGGCTCTATAAAATTTACTTTATGCATATAAGTGAGTACTGATTTGTGTTCCGGAAAAGCCCCTTTTTCTCTCCATGTTCCTCATGTGACCGACATGGGGTTGGCAGCTCTGGTTTTGTAACTTCTGTTCATTTGCAGGGAACACTTCTGTTTCTTTACAGGGAACGCCTTGATATTTCATACATGCATTCATCTGATGATACTCTTATCGTGCTATAGCAAATCCATGACCCACCTCCTCCACTTTCCCCAAGGTCAAGGTCACAAACATAGCACATTCATAAACTTAATGGGGTAAATGTCTTGTAACATCTGTTTCCTTTCATGGAACGCCTTGATATTTCATACATGCATTCATCTGATGGTCCTCTATTGTGCTGCAGCAAATCCATGACCCACCCCTTTCCCCAAGATCAACATCATAAACTTAACGTTGGAGTAAATGTCTTTATGCCACCGGGTTATAGTGTTTGGACCGTCTGTCTTCTCTTTCTTTACAGGGAAGGCCTTGATATTTCATACATGCATTCATCTGATTATACTCTATCGTGCTATAGCAAATCCATGACCCACCCCTTTCCCCAAGGTCAAGGTCACAAACTTCGCACAAACTTCGCACATTCATAAACTTAACGTTGGGGTAAATGTCTTGTAACATCCGTTTCCTTTCATGGAACGCCTTGATATTTCATACATGCATGCATTCATCTGATGATACTCTATGTGCTATAGCAAATCCATGACCCACCGCCAGGGTCAAGGTCACAAACTTAGCACATTCATAAACTTAACATAAACTTAACGGTGGGGTAAATGTCTTGTAACATCTGTTTCCTTTCATGGAAGGCCTTGATAGTTCATACATGCATTCCTCAGATGACCCTCTATCATGCTGTAGCAAATCCACAACCCACCACCCAAACCCTTACACCAAGGTCAAGGTCACAAACTTAGCATGTTCATAAACTTAACGTTGGGGGTAAATGTTGTGTAACTTGTTTCTTTACAGGGAACGCTTTGATATTTTATACATGCATTCATCTGATGATCCTCTATTGTGCTACAGCAAATCCATGACCCTACACCCCTTTCCCCAAGGTCACAAACTTAGAACATTCATACATGCATTCCTCATGCTGAGGAAAATCACCAACTTAATGCGTTCATAAACTTAACGTTGGGTTAAAGTTTTCAGGGAGCGCATTGATATTTCATACATGCATTCATCTTAATATGAACGTCTTCTCTGTAATCATTGGGCCTATTGTCACCAAACTTCATGGTCATGGTCCTTAGGTAGGGGCATTACAAAATTGTGAATATGACGTCATTACGTAATCCAAGATGGCCGCTGTCTAAAAATAGCACAAGTTCTTCAAAAATCTTCTCAAGAACCTTTGACAAAACTTGGTAGGAATGATCGATGTACAATGCTCTTTCAAAGTTGTTAAAATTGTGACCCCGGGGTCAAAAATGAGAGTGGCCTGTGTGGTCCAATTTTATTTTTGACCGAATATGGTCGTATCGTATATCAATGTGCATTTTTTGTCGAAATTGGATGGTTATGTCATCCAAGATGGCCACCAAAAGGTCATTCTTTTATTAGAGATTTCAAAATGCTTCTTCACATGAACCGCTTGGCCCATGGTAGCCAAACTTAAGTTATGGTCCATGGGTGAAGCCTTTTCAGATTTGTTAAAATGG
Source organism: Conchocele bisecta (assembly GCA_029237695.1). Taxonomy (NCBI): domain Eukaryota; kingdom Metazoa; phylum Mollusca; class Bivalvia; order Lucinida; family Thyasiridae; genus Conchocele; species Conchocele bisecta. Next base: position 32,717,158 of record CM055281.1, read on the forward strand.
AGGTCATCGCTAATCCAAGATGGCCGCCGTCTAAAAATAGCATAAATTCTTAAAAAAAATCTTCTTCTCATGAACCGCTAGCCGGATTTCGATGAAACTTGGTAGGAATGATCGATGTACAATGCTCTTTCAAAGTTGTGAAAATGGTGACCCCGGAGTCAAAAATGGGCGTGGCCCGTGGGGTCAAATTTTATTTTTGACCGAATATGCTTATGTCATATATCAAATCGAAGGTATCAATGAGGCGATCACTGGTGCAATATTTGTCGGAATCGGATGATTATGTCCTCAATGATGGCCGCCAAAAGGTCCATTTATTCAAGATTTTGAACATCTTTTTCTTAGGAACCACATGGCCGATGCTGGCTAAACTTCATAGTAAGTTAAGATCCTTGTGTGAAGCATATTCCGATTTGGTAAAATGAGTCTCGCTTAATCAAAGATGACCGCGATCTAAAAATAGCACAATTTTTTTAAAACACATGAACTGAATGTCACATTCTCCTCTGGTGTTCATGGAGTCGTGAGCGAATTAAATTAGGGCCATCATGGCCCTCTTGTTTTATGCAACTGTGCAAAGTTTGAGTGAAGGCTGCCTACAGGCGAGCTTCGTTACTTTCTGACAACTCGTGTTCTAATGGTTCTCTACCGCCCTTCGACAAATCCATGATCATCCCACCCCCGCTATTAAGCCCAGGGTCAATGTTACATACTTGTTGCATTTGAAACATTGATGCTCGGGTAAATGTCATCATTTCTGTTTCCTTGCACGGATCTGCTTGATATCTCACACACGCATTGCTCTAATATGGTCCTTTGTCACCCTATGATAAATCCATGATTGTTCCAACCCTGCTAAGGCCAGGGTCAAGGTCACATACTTGGTGTGTTCAAAACTCTGGTAAATGTCTTGTAATGTTTCCTTGCATGGATCTGCTTGATATTTCACAGGAAACGCGGAATATAATTCTATTCTGCATTTGTTATGAAAACTTTCGATGTCGGTAATGTTGTAAATAGTTTTTGCACGATGTATGATGTTCTTGGGTACAAAATCACAGGCAGCTGTTGCTGGGACCTTTGTAGTCATGCACTCCGATTAGAGCCTAAATGAGAATTGTTTTTCTGAATGCAGTAATGTCACTAATTCAGTGACTGAAAATAACAGACAGCATATTATGCCTGTATTCATTTATAGACCACACAGATGTGATAGCTGATCTGCTACAGTGGCTGCAAGGATTCATTTCCTGCCCGACTGCCCATTTGGTCCCCCGAGTAGTTTGAAGAAACATTGAAGTATTAAGCTATCCATAACCAGAGCTGCCAACTGTTACGATTTTTCCGTATTTGTTCCGGAAAATACGTTAGAAATACGGAAGTACGGACAACAATTAAAAAGTACGATTTTTAAAAAAATATCAGCACGGGAATATCTGGAAATAATAATTTTGTTTCACAATTCTGCCAATAAATCCTAGTGAAAGCTCATGTGAGCTATTGTTACCGCAATGTGTCCGTCGTCGTCTGTCGTCGTCGTCCGTGAACATTTTCAAAGGTCTTCTCCTCGGTAACCATTGGGCCTATAGTCACCAAACTTCATGTTCATGGTAGGGGGATTACAAAATTGTTAAAATGACGTCATTACGTAATCCAAGATGGCCGCCGTCTAAAAATAGCACAAATTCTTAAAAAATCTTCTTCTCAAGAACCGCCAACCGGATTTCGACAAAACTTGGTAGGAATGATCGATGTTCAATGCTCTTTCAAAGTTGTTACAATGGTTAGCCCGGGGTCAAAAATGGGCGTGGCCCGTGGGGTCAAATTGGGGTCAAATTTTATTTTTGACCGAATATGGTCATGTCATATATCAAATCGAAGGTATCAACCAGGCGATCACTCTGGTGCATTTTTTGTCGAAATCGGATGGTTATGTCATCCAAGATGGCCGCCGAAATGTCAAAAGTTTGTTCTTTTATTAGAGATTTCAAAATTCTTCTTCACGTGAACCGCTTGGCCCATGGTAGCCAAACTTAAAAGTTATGGTCCATAGGTAAAGCCTTTTGAGATTTGTTAAAATGGAGGTCATTGCTAATCCAAGATGGCCGCTGTCTGAAAATAGCATAAATTCTTAAAAAATCTTCTTCTCATGAACCGCTAGCCGGATTTCGACGAAACTTGGTAGGAATGATCGATGTAGAATGCTGTTTCAAAGTTGTTAAAATGCTGACCCTGGGGTCAAAAATGGGCATGGCCCGTGGGGTCAAATTGGGGTCAAATTTTATTTTTGACCGAATATGGTCCTGTTATATATCAAGTCGAAGGTATCAACGAGGCGATCACTCTGGTACATTTTTTGTCGAAATCGGATTGTTATGTCATCCAAGATGGCCGCCGAAAGGTCAAAAGGTTGTTCTTTTATCAGAGATTTCAAAATTCTTCTTCACATGAACCGCTTGACCCATGGTAGCCAAACTTAAAAGTTATGGTCCATGGGTGAAGCCTTTTCAGATTTGTTAAAATGGAGGTCATCGCTAAAGCAAGATGGCCGCCGTCTAAAAATAGCACAAATTCTTAAAAAATCTTCTCATGAACCGCAAGCCGGATTTCGACGAAACTTGGTAGGAATGATCGATGTACAATGCTCTTTCAAATTTGTTAAAATGGTGACCCCGGGGTAAAAAATGGGCGTGGCCCGAGGGTAAAATTTTATTTTTGACCGAATATGGTCATGTCTATTATATCAAATCAAAGAGGCGATCACTCTGGTAAATCTTTTGTCGAAATTGGATGGTCATGTCGAAATTGGATGGTCATGTCATCCAAGATGGCCGCCGAAAGGTCAAAAGGTCGTTCTTTTATTAGAGATTTCAAAATTCTTCTTCACACGAACCGCTTGGCCCATGGTGGCCAAACTTCACAGTTATGGTCCATGGGTGAAGCCTTTTCAGATTTGTTAAAACGGAGGTCATCGCTAATCCAAGATGGCCGCCATCGAATAATTCTTAAAAAAAATTCTTCTCATGAACCGCCAGGCGGATTTCGACGAAACTTGTGTAGGAATGATCGATGTTGAATGCTCTTTCAAAGGTGTTAAAATCGTGACCCCCGAGGTCAAAAATGGGCGTGGCCCGTGTGGTCAAATGTTATTTTTTACCGAATATGCTCATGTCATATATCAAATTGAAGGTATCGATGAGGCGATTGCTCTGGTGCAATATTTGTCGGAATCGGATGATTATGTCGTCCATGATGGCCGCCAAAAGATCCATTTATTCGAGATTTTGAACGTCTTTTTCTCAGGAACCACATGGCCGATGATGGCCGATGCTGACCAAACTTCATAGTAAGTTAAGATCCTTGGGTGAAGCATTTCCAGATTTGGTAAAATGAGAGCCGTCACTTAATCCAAGATGACCGCCATCTAAAAATAGCACAATTTTGTTAAAACACATTTGAACTCGTGTCATATTCTCGTCTGGTGTTCATGGAGTCAGGTGAGCGAATTAGGGCCATCATGGCCCTCTTGTTTATTTACCCGTAATCATACTCGCCTAGGCGCTTACCATTTCAATTCTTGTGTAGTAATAGTAGTTTCAAGCGCTCAGCGATATTGATTTATTCATCACGTAAATTCATAAAATGTCTGCTCCAAAGCGTGCAGCCAACGAATTTGGGTATTTTTTATCGAATGAAGTTAGGAGAATACATATGTTCATCACTGATTACAGCGAGACATGGCCCCATTTGGTCCTGTCAAAGCGCGGGGATGAATTTGCGTCTTGCAAGCAGTGTAATTGTGATTTTTCGGTTGGTCATGGTGGCCGAGACGAGGGCCAAGGCTCTACAAAATTTACTTTATGCATATAAGTGAGTACTGATTTGTGTTCCGGAAAACATATGTGGCGTTCCTGAAAATAGCCCCTTTTTCTCTCCATGTTCCTCATGTGACCGACATTGGGTTGGCAGCTCTGCATAACAAGTGAAAGGATTAATTCACGAAGAACACAAATATGTCTATGCTTACATGCCTGTATGATAGTGGACCCTCTTTAAACACGACACCATTGGTACCTCCCAGTTTATGAGATGTTCCTCTATAATGAGATACAACTGTTTCAGACGTCACCTCAGTGGACATCGCCAGCCGCAGCTCAAGTGGCGCAATGGAGATACATGACACAGGTATGTAGTCTTGATGCTATCAAGAGATCTGTCGCTACAAAGGCTGCCAGATATCCTTATTGTTCTCACAACTCGCTGCATTTGTATACATATTACCTTGCTGTTGAACAGACGTGAAACCGCAGTCAATCAGTCTCCCAAGTCCATTGGAAACAAATTCTGGAGGGTGTGAGGAGCCGACTCGACTGAGTCTACTCTGTTTGCAAACATTGGGACAGAGGCCTGTGATATTGAAAGGGTTAAAGACAGATCGCTAGATTGGAGAAAAAATTTGCCATAAACCCAAATGTATCTGGTCAGTCACACATACATACACTTGATGAAATTTTCCAGAGTCCAACACAAGCCATGACTCCCACCAATCCTGGGTACATGTTTGCTCCAATGGCGTCTCCAGAACTGTTCTATGCTCAAGTGCCACCTCAGACCTACCCAGAACTCGCTGACGCAGCAACCTTGCTCGAGAGTAGTGGTGTTGAGGTAATGGCGAATCCTTTTGCTCTGTGATATTAACTGTGTATGTATACATGTTATTTATTAACTATTATTCATGACTAGTAGATGCAGTGTTCAATCTAGGATTCAATGGAAAGAGGCCACTATCCCCATCAGGTTTTTTTAAACAGCCACTTAAAAATTAATTAGCAATGCTTTTTGGAATCGCACTGTTTTCAACGAATGCAATGAAAAACTTATAGATCATGTACAAGAACAGAGCTGCCAACTGTTACGATTTTTCCTGTTTGTTCCGGAAAATACGTTAGAAATACGGAAGTACGGACAACAATTAAAAAGTATGATTTTTAAAAAAAAAATCAGCACGGGAATATCTGGAAATAATAATTTTGTTTCACAATTCTGCCAATAAAACATATTTTTAGCTCACCTGAGCAAAGCTCAAGTGAGCTATTGTTACCGCAATGTGTCCGTCGTCGTCGTCCGTGAACATTTTCAAACATCTTCTCCTTGGTAACCATTGTGCCTATAGTCACCAAACTTCATGGTCATGGTCCTTAGGTAGGGGGATTACAAAATTGTTAAAATGACGTCATTACGTAATCCAAGATGGCCGCTGTCTAAAAATAGCACAAATTCTTCAAAAAATCTTCTCAAGAACCGCCAACCGGATTTCGACAAAACTTGGTAGGAATGATCGATGTACAATGCTCTTTCAAAGTTGTTAAAATGGGCATGGCCCGTGGGGTCAAATTTTATTTTTGACCGAATATGGTCATGTCATATATCAAATTGAAGGTATCAATGAGGCGATCACTCTGGTGCATTTTTTGTCGAAATCGGATGGTTATGTCGTCCATGATGGCCGTCAAAAGGTCGTTCTTTTATTAGAGATTTCAAAATTCTCTTCACATGAACTGCTTGGCCCATGGTAGCCAAACTTAAAAGTTATGGTCCATGGGTGAAGCCTTTTCAGATTTGTTAAAATGAAGGTCATAGCTAATCCAAGATGGCCACCATCTAAAAATAGCATAAATTCTTAAGAAATCTCTTCTCATGAACCGCTGGCCGGATTTCGACGAACTTGGTAGGAATGATCGATGTACATTGCTCTTTCAAAGTTGTTAAAATGGTGACCCCGAGGTCAAAAATGGGCCTGGCCCGTGGGGTCAAATTTTATTTTTGACTGAATAGGGTCATGTTATATATCGAATCTAAGGTATCAATGAGGCGATCGCTCTGGTACATTTTTGGTCGAAATTGGATCGTTATGTCATCCAAGATGGCCGCCGAAATGTCAAAATGTCTTTCTTTTATTAGAGATTTCAAAATTCTTCTTCACATGAACCGCTTGGCCCATGGTAGCCAAACTTAAAAGTTATGGTCCATGGGTGAAGCCTTTTCAGATTTGTTAAAATGTAGGTCATCGCTAATCCAAGATGGCCGCCGTCTAAAAATAGCATAAATTCTTAAAAAATCTTCTCCTGAACTGCTGGCCGGATTTCGACTAAACTTGGTAGAAATGATCGATTTACAATGCTCTTTCAAAGTTGTGAAAATGGTGACCTCGGGGTCAAAAATTGGTGTGGCCCGTGTGGTCAAATTGGGGTCAAATTTTATTTTTGACCTAATAATATGCTCATGTCATATATCAAATTGAAGGTATCGATGAGGCGATTTCTCTGGTGCAAGATTTGTCGGAATCGGATGTTTATAACATCCATGATGGCCACCAAAAGGTCCATTTATTCGAGATTTTGAACGTCTTTTTCTCAGGAACCACATGGTCGATGCTGGCCAAACTTCATAGGAAGTTAAGATCCTTGGGTGAAGCATTTTCAGATTTGGAAAATGAGTCTTCGCTTAATCCAAGATGACCGCCATCTAAAAATAGCACAAGTTTTTTTAACACGCATAAACTCAATGTCGCATTCTCCTCTGGTGTTCATGGAGTCAGGTGAGCGAATTGGGGCCATCATGGCCCTCTTGTTTTATTTACCCGTAATCATACTCGCCTAGGCGTTTACCATTTCAATTCTTGTGTAGTAATAGTAGTTTCAAGCGCTCAGCGATATTGATTTATTCATCACGTAAATTCATAAAATGTCTGCTCCAAAGCGTGCAGCCAACGAATTTGGGTATTTTTTATCGAAAGAAGTTAGGAGAACACATATGTTCATCACCGATTACAGCGAGACATGGCTCCATTTGGTCCTGTCTTGCAAGCAGTGTAATTGTGATTTTTCGGTTGGTCATGGTGGCCGAGACGAGGGCCAAGGCTCTACAAAATTTACTTTATGCATATAAGTGAGTACTCATTTGTGTTCCGGAAAACATATGTGACGTTCCTGAAAATAGCCCCTTTTTCTCTCCATGTTCCTCATGTGACCGACATGGGTTGGCAGCTCTGCAAGAATGATGTTGAAATATTAATCATCGTTTTCGTTTGTCCCTAAATGATACTATTCTGTTGAGCATTAGTCCGTGGTCTTCTTCAATAGAACTTCTGTGATATCTAATTTCTCTGTATTTTAATATGTGGCCTAGTGGATTGTAATTCTGAGCAATTTTTTTTTTTTAAATGTTGGTCCTGGCTTTTCACCTTATGCTGGGTGTCACTTTTGAGAAATAGGGACTAATTGCTCCTAGATTGAACACTAGATACTAGTGTTGTGTTTTGGCTACTGGCATCTTCAGAAACGTGCAATTATTTCCTTGTCTTAATTAGTGTTGTATTTTGGCTACTGGTATCTTCAGGAACATTCAATTATTTCTGGTCATGTTTGATGAATAACTAGAAACTTGTGTGTTTTGTAGGGGAGGGGTTTGAAAATTGCTGCTCAAATGCACTGTTTATCAGGATGTTTAGTTTCTGCTTGTTTAAGTGACCTTGCAGCATTTGTGTTTATTATTGATAGTACTACTACATAACATTTGATTCAGTGTCGAATTGTGGCATTGCTAGCTATACACTTCATGATCTCTGTGTTTGTAGCTACACTGGTCACAAATGTTGCAAGGGGACCATCTGTCGGGTAATGATAATAATATGTTGTATTATATAATCGTTTCCTCTGTCAATTTATTTCTTTTGATCTTTTTCTTTATATTATTTGTGGCAAGCTCAAAGTGATTACCATGGCAAACAGATGCCACTGACAACTCTTCAACAAGCTCGATTTGCTGGCCATTCGTTTTCTGGTATTTGGATGGATACTTTGAAATTTAATCATTTTTGGTACATTTTAATTTGTAATGTATCTGCGAGCTAATTGGCAATCATAAATCACTTGCCTCTTGTCATTTTGACATTACCGTAATTAGTATAAATGTCATACCATTAGTCCTCACATGTAGATTTGCTTTGATTTTCCAGCCATGTTCTAGTGAAAAATGATCTTGCTGAAAAATATGACCTAATGTTTAGTGAAATGAATGCTGCTATAGAACACGAGCAATGTTCGAGTCATCCAAGTCGCAGGTCAGTGATGGAACATGGCTCCATTACTAAGTGTTGTCACTTCATGCAATGGATTGAGCTATAGTACATATAGCTAGTCTCGACTTTACTAGTGCATGCTGTATTGGGCGGTTCACTGACAAAAGGGACTTTGTGGCATTTGTATGAGTGGACAATGTCTACAACTCCCATACTGAACTGTGAGTGTCGGCTGGAGGTCGAATGGTGAATGTGTAAGTTAAGAAGTAAGAAGTAAGCTAACTGTTGTTACCAGTTTGTCAGCTGATTGCCCAAATGATATTGGTATCATTCCAGAAATATATTTATTATGTGTTTACAAGTGCTATTTTTGTATCGGTAGGTAGTTTTATGTTGCAGATGGAAACTTGGTGATGGATAACTGAGCATGTTGTAATGCAATTCTTAATTTGTGCTTTATATATTGTGTATGATAGCACTGGTACTGCACTCTGCACCAGTTTGAAATGTTTCGGGTCTAAATAGGCGCTGGATTTCTATTCATCTACAGGCACAAGAAATTAACGCTGTATAGTTAATGAAAAATGCGTTTGTGATAGCTTCAAGTAGAGCCGAGTGACGTTTCATCAGAAAACCAGTGCATTTTGTGCCCTGAAACATTATACGTCGGTGCGGAGTATAGCGCCAGTAGAGGCAAACCCCAGACAGTGAGTGGGCTTTCAGAGTGGTAAGTGTGGCCTGGGGTTTTGTTTGCCACAATTATTCCTACTTGTTTTTAATGCCTTTAAAATTATTTATATGAACATATTTGTTTATTTATATTTATTTGGAATAAGATACAACTATGAACCTATGGTTTGTTGTGAATATCAAATAGTGCATATCAGTTTGTGTTTAAATCAGGTTGATGGTTTTGAACTGCCATTCATTTGGTGAAACGGCAGCCAAACTACAGTGCGACCCCGTTAGTACACGCTTCACTATAACACGATTTCGGTTAGTACACGGTTGTGCCTTGGCTCCCGAATTTTTTTCCTATTTGTATATCAAAATCTAACACGACTATTGTCAGAAATCGTGTTAAATTTGCGTTTCTTTCCCAAATTAGACCTAAAATGGACGATTTTTTTTTTGTCATTGACGCATAGCCTCCTTTTATCTCACCGATGTGCAGCTGATCACGTTTGCACATTTCGTAAATTAATCCGAACAAACTGGGAATAAGATTAATTATTGGTCCCAGTAACAAAGCAGTGCTAATTGTTATGTGCTCGATTTCATTTTTCCGGCATGCGTTCGCGCTCACCATTGGTGGAATATTAATTAAGTGTAAAGGCTGACCAATCGGAGATCGCGTATCAGTCGCGCAGATTAAATCTACCCAGATTAGAGGTGCAACGATACGGTCAAACCCGTATTGCGATATATTGCGATACAACAAACCCATATTGCAATACGTATTGCGATATTATACCATGTATGAACAAATAATAATAAAAACAAACAGGAGATAAAGAACAGTCTTTATTGTTTATTATTGTCATTAGAACACATCAAAACACTGTGTGTGTCAGGACTTTGCCCAGAACGGTTCTGAAGCAAATGTAGTAGATTGTAGAATTTGAAAAAAAATAAAAAAAATATTTCATCTCAAAAGTATATGTTGTTACCACCCATTTGAACCTCTTAAACTGTACATAAATATCGTTTATGAACTTGGATGTGCATAAATTCTGTATATTTACTTAATACCAAACTGAATTATCATAAAAATCGTGTTACGTTAACATCGATTGGAAAAAGTTGCAAAAGGACGAAACTACGTAAGTACGAAATCGCCGAAATTGTCCGTGATATTTACAGACTTTTTCATGTTTTCTGACAATAGAGTTAGTCATATTTGGTTGAAATAAACAGTTAGTAATGTAATAAACAATACTTGTTTTCGGCATAAAAGGATTGCATTAGAATATATCGATTTCGTATTTAATTGCAATCATGGGCGGAAGCATCCGCTGTGTAGGCCACGACTTGGTTCGTCAGGTGGCGCTTTCAGTGGGTATACCCACAATCATAGCTAACGATTGGATGCTATTTTTATTTCGGAAATGGTATCCCACAAAGCGTCATAAGCTGACAAAAATGTGTGTAGACAACTACGAAATTTGTTCTCCACCGGGCGACCCAGCTTATAATTTTTACTAGCCCGACCCAGAAACGACTCGCATCCGGTGCCCGTTAAAACACGTGTTTGCATGTGTTTGTTTGTCTGGTTGAGAGTATTCGAAGGGAGTTAACTCTACCTCGTTCATGATCAATCGCTGATAGATCTATTGCCGACGTCTTTCGCAACAGTAACCTGTCAATCATGCCACTAAGGGCTGCCTTTACTTACCAGCGATTGGCTGTACTGTATAAATAACTTCGCCACGAGAATAACACGTGTTTTGAACTGACAATTATAGTAGCCAGAAGCAATGTTTGGCTAGGGGATTATTGAAACTATCGACCCGTGACTTATTGTCACAGCGGGTAGACATGATTTTAGTGATTTTCATAATGATGTGATGAACATTTGGTCAAACAATCGGGTGTCGTAAAGCAAATGGTATTGTAACAGTTCGACAAACCTGCAATTAGCGAGATTTAGGTCACTGGGTGGGAAATGAACCCAGGCAACAGTACGGTTTACAAACTTTACACACGGAATTTGCTGTAAAACTTCCAGATGTGTTGGACGTCCGAGATTACTCACTACATGTATTAGTCATCTAATTGTGGCGTGTTTATTACAAATATTGACTTCTGTCATATTAAAAATTATGTTTTGAATGATTTTGAATAATTTTAAACAATTATTTTAACACAAGATGGCGACCGAGAATATGGTGTAAATATCGCGATACGCGAAACCCGTACCGCGATACGTATCGTCAGGATGACATATCGCAATATACCGGTATACCGGTATATCGTTGCACCACTAACCCAGATTAACTAAATTGTTACAGCACTGCCGACGCCCCCGGCGCATGTACACAAATGTGTACGTGACAACTGGCCTTGTTTCGCTATGTCATAATTGTGCCAGTGCATGAGATAATCAACTTTATTATATAACTGAGATTTTCGCCGAGAATGATTTGACTTTTTTCTGCAAATATATCATTTTCAGAGCAAATGCGTAATAATTACTAATTTAATATTCGTCAACATTCGATATCGTTTACAGAAAATGTGCACTATTATCAGATTCATCTTCGTCGAAAATTTCACGTGATAAGCCTGATTACCTCGTGAACTGGCGCAATATTATAACACGTCGGGCAAAACATGTCTATACATGTCTGTACTCAAACCCACAGGTGGAATAGTCGGACGTGTGACACAAAGAAAATGACCATTACAAAAATATCCATTACCCCACCCACTTGATATCATTCTATTATTAACGTCATGTACAGTACGATACCAGGTGGGTGGGATAATGGGATTTTTAGCTCACCTGAGCAAAGCTCATGTGAGCTATTGTTACCGCAATGTGTCCGTCGTCCGTCGTCGTCGTCTGTGAACATTTTCAAACGTCTTCTCCTCGGTAACCATTGGGCCTATGGTCACCAAACTTCATGGTCATGGTCCTTAGGTAGGGGGATTACAAAATTGTTAAAATGACGTCATTACGTAATCCAAGATGGCCGCCGTCTAAAAATAGCACAAATTCTTAAAAAATCTTCTCAAGAACCGCCAACCGGATTTCGACAAAACTTGGTAGGAATGATCGATGTACATTGCTCTTTCAAAGTTGTTAAAATGGTGACCCTGGGGTTAAAAATGGGCGTGGCCCGTGGGGTCAAATTTTATTTTTGACTGAATATGGTCATTCATATATCAAATTGAAGGTATCAATGAGGCGATCACTCTGGTGCATTTTTTGTCGAAATCGGATTGTTATGTCATCCAAGATGGCCGCCGAAAGGTCAAAAGGTCGTTCTTTTATTAGAGATTTCAAAATTCTTCTTCACATGAACCGCTTGGCCATGGTAGCCAAACTTAAAAAGTTATGGTCCATGGTGAAGCCTTTTCAGATTTATTAAAATGGAGGTCATCGCTAATCCAAGATGGCCGCCGTCTAAAAATAGCATAAATTCTTAAAAAATCTTCTTCTCATGAACCGCTAGCCGGATTTCGACGAAACTTGGTAGGAATGATCGATGTACATTGCTCTTTCAAAGTTGTTAAAATGGTGACCCCGGGGTCAAAAATGGGCGTGTCCTGTGGGGTCAAATTTTATTTTTCACCGAATATGGTCATGTCATATATCAAATTGAAGGTATCAATGAGGCGATCACTCTGGTGCATTTTCTGTCGAAATCGGATTGTTATGTCATCCAAGATGGCCGCCGAAAGGTCAAAAGGTCGTTCTTTTATTAGAGATTTAAAAATTCTTCTTCACATGAACCGCTTGGCCCATGGTAGCCAAACTTAAAAGTTATGGTCCATGGGTGAAGCCTTTCAGATTTGTTAAAATGGAGGTCATCGCTAATCCAAGATGGCCGCCGTCTAAAAATAGCATAAATTCTTAAAAAAAATCTTCTCATGAACCGCTAGCCGGATTTCGACGAAACTTGGTAGGAATGATCGATGTACATTGCTCTTTGAAAGTTGTTAAAATGGTGACCCCGGGGTCAAAAATGGGCGTGGCCCGTGGGGTCAAATTTTATTTTTGACTGAATATGGTCATGTCATATATCAAATTGAAGGTATCAATGAGGCGATCACTCTGGTGCAATATTTGTCGGAATTGGATGATTATGTCATCCATGATGGCCACCAAAAGGTCCATTTATTCAAGATTTTTAACGTCTTTTTCTCGGGAATCACATGGCCGATGCTGGGTGAAGCATTTTCAGATTTTGTAAAATCAGTCATCGCTTAATCCAAGATGACCGCCATCTAAAAATAGCACAATTTTTTTAAAACACATGAACTCAATGTCACATTCTCCTCTGGTGTTCATGGAGTCAGGTGAGCGAATTAGGGCCATCATGGCCCTCTTGTTTGAATAGGCATTTATTTTGGTGTCATAGGTCAGAGTCTTGCACCTGTGCTCACCATATGAGTAAACACAGATTGCAACACATGAGCTTGTCCGTGACGTTGCAGCTGATGGAACAGGATATCGGTCATTGGGTCATTGCGTCATCATTACTACACTTTTTTCTACACGCGTTTACAATAATGGATTTCACGGACCTGCGTAGATCTACATTCTACATGAACATGATGAATAAATAAAACATAACAATTCTTGGATTCAATATATTTATTACATGCGAAGATAACAGTGAAAACTTATGGCATATTATAGGCATTGGCGACGTCGTTCATTCGCAGTGTACAGTGTACATGTATTTTTTGTTGACATTATGATGCGTCTTGGGCGAGAACGGATATAGCACTGTTCGGATTAGCAACACGGAAGGTTGTATGTCGCCGGACTTCCGTGTACTAACGGGGTCGCACTGTACTAGAAAATATTTTATTTCGGCTGCAGAAGTGAGCTAGCAGTTCATAGCTTGGTCCCATTTCTACAGTCAACATCACAAGTGTCTCGTTTTGTTAATCATTACCTGCATCTGGACAACTGGATGTGTACAGCTGTCGTAACATGTTTATTATTAAGACGACTGCTGCTGGCATTGGGCATCAGCCATCTGTAGCTACATCTTGTGATGTTGGAAATTAACCCTTTCACCCCTCCTAAATAACTGGAACAGTCTTGTTCATTTTTAGACTTTTTATGCTCAAGAGCATAATGTTGCAATTATTTGAACATTTTCACAAACTGCAAATCCTGATCATGTGACGGCTCGTTACAGGCCGGCTTGTCTGATTCTATCCTGTTTCATCTCAAACATTGGGATTGAACTGTTGAAAGGGTTTGTGGACAATGCATAACTACTGCACAGGTGATTTATATCAATACTAACATTGGATTGCATTGTTTGTTAACAAGCAATTTAACTAACATTTCCATGTTGTTTCGTAGAGAGTATATTAGCAGCAGCCCTTTGAAAAAAAGGACGAGTGGATGTTTTGTTTTCAGTGATGCAAATTGCAATATAGAATTCTGCTTGTTGGAACAAGTGCAATAATGCATGCTACCTCAGAAAGGTTACCTGGCTTATCTAGATACCTACTAACCCCGACCTTGTTGCAGATTCCCAGACCTGTACGAACTTGTGCCGATACTTTTAAGGGTATGCACACATAGCTAAAGCATGTTTGGTGTTTGTTTGTGTTTGGCATGTTAGCATTGATAGTAACCATATTGTATTGCTTTTCTCTTAAACTAGCACAGTTCCATTGATACCCCCAGTATATGTAGCATGGATATGTTATTTTTAGCTCGCCTGCACAAAGTGCAGAAGAGCTTATGTCATACCCCCGGCGGCGGCGGTGTCAGCGTCGTCCACAAACTTAACGTTGGGTAAATGAAATGTCTATAATTCTTACCCCCCCCCCCCCCCCCCCCAAGGTCCAAGGTCAAGGTCACAAACTTGGCACATTCATAAACTTAACGTTGGGTAAATGTCTTATAACTTCTGTTTCCTTTCATGGAACACCTTGTTATTAATCCATGACCCACCAAAAAGCTCTTACCCCAAGGTCAAGGTCACAAACTTTGCACATTCATAAACTTAACGTTGGGTAAATGTCTTACAACTTCTGTTTCCTTGCATGGAACACCTTGTTATTTCATACATGCATTCATCAGATGACCCTCTATCATGCTGTAGCAAATCCATGACCCACCACCCAACCCTTACCCCAAGGGCAAGGTCACAAACTTAGCACATTCATAAACTTAACGTTGGGTAAATGTCTTATAACTTTTGTTTCCTTTCATGGAACACCTTGTTATTTCATACATGCATTCCTCAGATGACCCTGTATCATGCTGTAGCAAATCCATGACCCACCACCCAGCCCTTACCGCAAGGTCAAGGTCACAAACTTAGACATTTATAATCTTAACGTTGGGGTAAATGTCTTATAACATCTGTTTCCTTTCATGGAACACCTTGATATTTCATACATGCATTCATCTGATGATACTCTATCGTGCTATAGCAAATCCATGACCCACCGCCCACCCAATCGTTACCCCAAGGTCAAGGTCACAACTGAGCATGTTCATAAACTTAACGTTGGGGTAAATGTTGTGTAACTTCTGTTTGTTTACAGGGAACGCTTTCATATTTCATTCATGCATTCATCTGCTGATACTCTATCGTGCTATAGCAAATTCATGACTCACCGCCCACTTTCCCAAGGTCAGGTCACAATCTTAGCACATTCATAAACTTAATGTTGGGGTAAATGTATTATACCATCTGTTTCCTTTCATGGAACGCCTTGATATTTCAAATATGCATTCATCTGATGATACTCTATCATGCTATAGCAAATCCATGACCCACCGCCCATCCCTTACCCCAAGGTCAAGGTCACAAACTTAGTACATTCATAAACTTAACGTTTGGGTAAATGTCTGTTTCCTTTCATGGAACGCCTTGCTATTTCATACATTCCTCAGATGACCCTCAATCATGCTGTAGCAAATCCACAACCCACCACCCACCACCCAGCCCTTACCCAAAAGTCAAGGTCACAAACATAGCATGTTCATAAACTTAACGTTGTGGTAAATGTTGTGTAACTTCTGTTTCTTTACACATTGAACACCTTGATATTTCATGCATGCATTCATCTGATGATACTCTATCATGCTATAGCAAATACATGACCAACCCCCACCCCTTTCCCCAAGGTCACGGTCACAAACGTAGCACATTCATAAACTTAACGTTGGGGTAAATGTCTTATAACATCTGATGATACTCTATCGTGCTATAGCTATTCCATGACCCACCGCCCACCCCTTACCCCAAGATCAAGGTCACAAACTTGACACATTCATAAACTTAACGTTGGGGTAAATGTCTTGTAACAACTGTTTCCTTTGATGGAACGCCTTGATATTTCATACATACATTCCTCAGATGACCCTCTATCATGCTGTAGCAAATCCACAACCCACCACCCAACCCTTACCCCAAGGTCAAGGTCACAAACTTAGCATGTTCATAAACTTTACATTGGGGTAAATGTTGTGTAACGTCCGTTTCTTTACACTTTGAACGCTTTGATATTTCATACATGCATTCATCCGATGATCCTCTATTGTGCTGATAAATGATGCTGGTGTGGCGAGGGCCTGGCACCAGATCAGGTTGTTCTAATTTCAGGACTGAATATATATTTTGATTGTAAATATTGAGTTCTGAAGTTGGGATTTACCCCCCTTGGACAGGTGGATATGGGACTCGACCCCGTTGACCCGTCTGCGTGTAGACTCCCTGAGGCTTGTACCTCTATGTCAGAAAAGCGGACGTTAAACCCTATTCACTCACTCACTATTGTGCTACAGCAAATCCATGACCCACCCCACCGCTTTCCCCAAGATCTACATCATAAACTTAACGTTGGAGTAAATGTCTTTTTATAACTTCTGTTTCTTTACAGGGAACACCTTCATATTTCATACATGCATTCATCTGATAATACTCTATTGTGCTACAGCAAATCCATGACCCACCCCCCCCCCCCCCCCACCCCTTTTGCCAAGGCCAAGGTCACAAACTTAGCACATTTATACATGCATTCCTCATGTGAATAGCTATCATGCTGTAGAAAATCACCAACTTAGTGTGTTCATAAACTTAACGCTGGGTTAAATTTTGTTTTCCTTCTCATTTCAGGGAGCGCATTGATATTTCATACATGCATTCATCTTAATATGCTATATCATGCTATATCAAATCCACGATCCACCTTCCACCACTGACCTCAATGTCAAGGTCCACCACACACCCCTTATCCCAAGGTCAAGTTATATAATATTCATGTTTTTTATACAGCTGTGACAAGTTTGAATGAAGGCTGCCAACAGGCGAGCTTTGTTGTCTTCTGACAACTCTTGTTGTCTATTGATTCGACCCGGCCTAAAATGACAGTTAGCCTTTAAACACCATTAAAAAATAAATTGTGTGAAAGTTGAATCCAGACGGGAGGGTGGGAAGCAGGGCTTCTAACAGTTTCAGTTTTCCAGTTCTGGACCGATTTTTGAACTCTCGGACCGATTGAGATTTGAAAACTAGTCTTAAAAATCGGTCCGAGAAAAATTGCCAGTCGCTATAAACCTTGTAAATTTACCGGTTTTGACCAAGTAATGTCCATTTTATTGACACATATCCGCGGGCCATACCCGTGTTAAACCAGTGTGCAGCTCGCTGTGTATTCAGTTTCTCCTAGTATCAATTTTTCTTAACACACGCGTGGGACAGGTGTACAGCAGATTAGTGACTTAAATAGACCTATGACACAAAAAAAATGCCTATTAAAAAAAATCCCATTACCCCACCCACTTGGTCTCGTACAGTACCATATGCTAATATAAAGGTGAGCATAAATAGCGCTATTAAAGAAAGAGCCCTCTCTTTTCCGGCTCGCACAAACACAATAAACATCGATTAAATGTATGAAATATGTCTCTGACAATCGATAAAGGTATTAGGTGTGTGAATATACTCACTTCAAATCGCTGTTTCAAGTATTTATTGAGTTATTCGCGTTTTGATTACCCCATCCAAAGCGAAAGTTGCATGTACGAAAGAATCTCGCACAGAATCGGAGGCCGTCCGGCTGGATTATCGGTCTATTATTTGGCCGATAGCTGATCGCCAAGCTCAAACTAAAGTCGTGCACCATGATCTATACATTAGAGACTCCAACCATACAAAGTTCGTCCAATTGTGATCGTTCGCCGATCTAAAAAAACACTTTTTTCTATAATTTCGTTCATTATCTGGAACTGGGTCAATGCACTATCTTCCATAATACAACCACCGAAGCGTCTATGTAAGAACATCTCTGATTGGTTAAACCTAAAAATAGACGCGAGGACTTTCGCTTTTCAGGGTTTCCGGAAGACATAATCTGATAGTACGCGAATCATGAATGAAAGTCAATAAAATTAGAAAAAAGTGTTTTTTAGATCGGCGAACGATCACAATCGCCATTTCTGATGATGTTAAAATTAAATAAAGAAACCATGCACTGTGTTTATCTGTGTTCGTAATATTTAACCCCAAGTAACTGACACGGACGATCGGCCCGGGCTATTCCATATTAAGTTAGGAACTGTTACATTACACTGTAATAGGTGTCATTTTTGTGTATATAAAATGTACATGTACGTAGGAATGCCGCAGATCCTATTGAACCGGCTCACGTGATCTACAATTCCCAAACATTTTGATAAACGACAAAGTACGTCTGTCTGGTTAAAAGCGTGCTAAATCACATCGCCGATGTACTATGAACTCGATCTGAGGGTTAAAGAAACACCGAATGTTAATTCAATTGTACAGGCCGACAATTAATTTTGAAGTCTGTGCGAACAGTGACAATAGCATAATTAGCAATAAATTACGAGGGTATATAACGCATTTTTATGCCACCGGGTTTCGAAGAAACGGGTGGCATATAGTGTTTGGCCCGTCCGTCCGTCACACTTTTCGGTTAACCACTGTCACAGTTTCTCAAATATGCTGCAGGTGGCATCCGCGTTCGACAGACGCATTTCTTGTTTTTTTTTATGTTTTCCGTCATTCGATTATTATTGAAGTGGCACAACAAACTATTTTGTCGTTATTCACAAAGACAACTTACCGGCTTGGCAACCCGGCAGAGAGGAATAAATAACAAACGAAACAAGACAGACTTGTAAAATTTTAATTTATTTTAGTCTACCGAAAATTTACCTGCAATCAATCGGCATCACGATTCGTCTGTCGTTTCGCATTTTTTACGTCTGCGCTATTTAGGCACACCACGTGACCCGGTGCATACACAATTTTGTCCACTTTTGTTGTTTATAAACACGATATATTTATCCCAATACAACATTCATCCCATTATTTCTAGTACTTTGTTTGAACTTCGAAATTTCAGTTTAAAGTTTTTAATAGAAGGGGGCGGGGGTGGGGGGGGGGGTGGGGGGGGGTTCTGCTCTAACAATTGCCGACAGTGTTACGTCTGGACTCTGGACCGATTGGCATTCTGAAATTTTAGAAGCCCTGGTGGGAAGGTATGTGTATTATTAACCCACCTTGGTCTAACTGATTTGGTGTTGTAAGGGTGCCTGGTACCAGATGACTTGATTTTGCATAAAGATCTGGTTTATCTGCCAAATGCGTTAAAGTTCTTGTTTTTTCACAATATCTCTAACCCCTTGACAGACATTGATAATATTTCACATCAATGTTTGTCTAGGGATGATGCTTCATTACGTACACCCCCACATCCAATTGTCAAGGTCAAGGTCATTTATTTCCTTGTAATGTTCACCGGTTTTGTAACAGAAATGCATTAAAAGTTATTGTTTTTTCACAATATCTCTTTAACCCCTTGCCAGACATTGATAATATTTCACATCAATGTTTGTCTAGGGATGATGCTTCATTACGCACACCCCCACATCCAAATTATCAAGGTCCAGGTCATTTATTTACTTGTAATGTTCACCGGTTTTGTAACAGAAATACGTTAAAGTTATTGTTTTTTCACAATATATCTTTAACCCCTTGCCACACTTTGATTTAATATCTGATATTATCACAATCAATGTAATTTGTCTAGATGATGCTTTCATTACGCACACCCCCACATCCAAAGTTTGAAGGTCAAGGTCATTTATTTACTTGTAATATTCACCGGTTTTGTAACAGAAATGCGTTAAAGTTATTGTTTTTTCACAATACTCTCTTTCCAGCCCCTTGCCAGACTTTGATAATATTTCACATCAATGTTTGTCTAGGAATGATGCTTCATTACGCACACCCCCACATCCAAATTTTGAAGGTCAAGGTCATTTATTTACTTGTAATGTTCACCGGATTTGTAACAGAAATGCGTTAAAGTTATTGTTTTTTCACAATGTCTCTTTAACCCCTTTCCAGACATTGATAATATTTCACATCAATGTTTGTCTACGGATGATGCTTCATTACACACACCCAAATTCTGAAGGTCAAGGTCATTTATTTACTTGTACTTGTAAATGGTCACACCGTTCCGTGGCGGAATTCTTGTTTGCCTTTCCGTCTGTTCGTAGCACATTAACACCACATTTCAATCCTGGCTGGAACACAGGTGGAAGTCTCGGACCTACGACACAAAAAAAATGCCTATTAAGAAATCCCATTACCCCACCCACTTGATCTCGTACAGTAACATATGCTATATAAAGGCGAGTATAAATAGGGCCATTATAGAAAGAGCCCTCTCTTTTCCGGCTCGCACAAACACAATAAACATCGATTAAATGTATGACTTCTGTCTCTGGCAATCGATAAAGGTATTAGGTGTGTGAATATACTCACTTCAAATCGCTGTTTCCAGCATTTATTCAGTTATTCGCATTTTGTATACCCCATCCAAAGCGAAATTTGCGTGTACAAAAGAATCTCACACAGAATCGGAGGCCGTCCGGCGTGGATTATCGGTCATATTTGACCAATAACTGATCGCCAGCTCAAACTAAAGTCGTGCACCATGACCATATACATTAGCAAAAGTTTGTTCAATTGTGATCGTTCACCGATCTAAAAAACACCTTTTTAGCTCACCTGAGCGAAGCTCATGTGAGCTATTGTTACCGCAATGTGTCCGTCGTCCGTCGTCGTCCGTGAACATTTTCAAACGTCTTCTCCTCGGTAACCATTGGGCCTATAGTCACCAAACTTTATGGTCGTGGTCCTTAGGTAGGGTGATTACAAAATTGTTAAAATTATGTCATTACGTAATCCAAGATGGCCGCCGTCTAAAAATAGCACAAATTCTTAAAAAATCTTCTCAAGAACCGCCAACCGGATTTCGACAAAACTTGGTAGGAATGATCGATGTACATTGCTCTTTCAAAGTTGTTAAAATGGTGACCCTGGGGTCAAAAATGGGCGTGGCCCGTGGGGTCAAATTTGTCATTTCATATATCAAATTGAAGGTTTCATTGAGGCGATCACTCTGGTGCATTTTTTGTCGAAATCAGATTGTTATGTCATCCAAGATGGCCGCCGAAAGGTCAAAAGGTCGTTCTTTTATTAGAGATTTCAAAATTCTTCTTCACATGAACCGCTTGGCCCATGTTAGCCAAACTTAAAAGTTATGGTCCATGGGTGAAGCCTTTTCAGATTTGTTAAAATGGAGGTCATCGCTAATCCAGGATGGCCGCCGTCTAAAAATAGCATAAATTCTTAAAAAATCTTCTCCTGAACCGCTTGCCGGATTTCGACGAAACTTGGTAGATCATTCGAAACTTGGTAGGAATGATCGATGTACATTGCTCTTTCAAAGTTGTTAAAATGGTGACCCCGGCGTCAAAAATGGGCGTGGCCCGTGGGGTCAAATTTTATTTTTGACCGAATATGGTCATGTCATATATCGAATTGAAGGTATCAATGAGGCGATCACTCTGGTGCATTTTCTGTCGAAATCGGATTGTTATGTCATCCAAGATGGCCGCCGAAAGGTCAAAAGCAGAGCTGCCAACTGTTACGATTTTTCCGTATTTGTTCCGGAAAATACGTTAGAAATACGGAAGTACGGATAGCAATTAAAAAGTACGATTTTTAAAAAAATCAGCGCGGGAATATCTGGAAATAATAATTTCGTTTCACAATTCTGCCAATAAATCCTATTTTTTTATTTACCCGTAATCATACTCGCCGAGGCGCTTACCATTTCGATTCTTGTTGTGTAATAATAGTAATTTCAAGCGCTCAGCGATATTGATTTATTCATCACGCAAATTCATAAAATGTCTGCTCCAAAGCGTGCAGCCAACGAATTTGGGTATTTTTTATCGAAAGAAGTTAGGAGAACACATCTGTTCATCAATGATTACAGCGAGACATGGCCCAATTTGGTCCTGTCAAATCGCGGTGATGAATTTGCGTCTTGCAAGTAGTGTAATTGTGATTTTTCGGTTGGCCGAAACAAGGGCCAAGGCTCTAAAAAAGTTAATTTATGCATATAAGTGAATACTGATTTGTGTTCCGGAAAACATATGTGATGTTCCGGAAAATAGCCCCCTTTTCTCTCCATGTTCCTCATGTGACCGACATGGGGTTGGCAGCTCTGCAAAAGGTTGTTCTTTTATTAGAGATTTCAAAATTCTTCTTCACATGAACCGCTTGGCCCATGGTAGCCAAACTTAAAAGTTATGGTCCATGGGTGAAGCCTTTTCAGATTTGTTAAAATGGAGGTCATCGCTAATCCAAGATGGCCGCCGCCTAAAAATAGCATAAATTCTTAAAAAATCTTCTTATGAACCGCTTGCCGGATTTCGACGAAACTTGGTAGGAATGATCGATGTACATTGCTCTTTCAATGTTGTTAAAATGGTGACCCCGGGGTCAAAAATGGGCATGGCCCGTGGGGTCAAATTTTATTTTTGACCGAATATGGTCATGTCATATATCAAATTGAAGGTATCAATGAGGCGATCACTCTGGTGCATTTTCTGTCGAAATCGGATTGTTATGTCATCCAAGATGGCCGCCGAAAGGTCAAAAGGTCGTTCTTTTATTAGATTTCAAAATTATTCTTCACATGAACCGCTTGGCCCATGTGTGAAGCCTTTTCAGATTTGTTAAAATGGAGGTCATCGCTAATCCAAGATGGCCGCCGTCTAAAAATAGCATAAATTCATAAAAAATCTTCTTCTCATGAACCGCTAGCCGGATTTCGACGAAACTTGGTTGTAATGATTGATGTACAATGCTCTTTCAAAGTTGTGAAAATGGTGACCCCGGGGTCAAAAATTGGTGTGGCCCGTGGGGTCAAATTTTATTTTTGACCGAATAATATGCTCGTGTCATATATCAAATTGAAGGTATCGATGAGGCGATTTCTCTGGTGCAAGATTTGTCGGAATCGGATGTTTATAACATCCATGATGGCCACCAAAAGGTCTATTTATTTGAGATTTTGAACGTCTTTTTCTCAGGAACCAAATGGGCGTGGCCCGTGGGGTCAAATTTTATTTTTGACCGAATATGGTCATGTTATATATCAAATCGAAGGTATCAATGAGGCGATCACTCTGGTACATTTTTTGTCCAAATCGGATTGTTATGTCATCCAAGATGGCCGCCGAAATGTCAAAAGGTTCTTTTATTTGAGATTTCAAAATTCTTCTTCACATGAACCGCTTGGCCCATGGTAGCCAAACTTAAAAGTTATGGTCCATGGGTGAAGCCTTTTCAGATTTGTTAAAATGGAGGTCATCGCTAATCCAAGACGGCTGCCGTCTAAAAATAGCATAAATTCTTAAAAAAATCTTCTTCTCATGAACCGCTAGCCGGATTTCGACGAAACTTGGTAGGAATGATCGATGTACATTGCTCTTTGAAAGTTGTTAAAATGGTGACCCCGGGATCAAAAATGGGCGTGGCCCGTGGGGTCAAATTTTATTTTTGACTGAATATGGTCATGTCATATATCAGATTGAAGGTATCAATGAGGCGATCACTCTGGTGCAATATTTGTCGGAATCGGATGATTGACATCCATGATGGCCACCAAAAGGTCCATTTATTCAAGATTTTTAACGTCTTTTTCTCAGGAACCACATGGCCGATGCTGGGTGAAGCATTTTCAGATTTTGTAAAATGAGAGTCATCGCTTAATCCAAGATGACCGCCATCTAAAAATAGCACAATTTTTTTAAAACACATGAACTCGATGTCACATTCTCCTCTGGTGTTCATGGAGTCAGGTGAGCGAATTAGAGCCATCATGGCCCTCTTGTTTATACTTTCATTCTTGATTCGCATACTATCAGATTATGTCTTCCGGAATCCCGAAATAGGTTGAATGACGTCCTCACCGTTTAGATTTAGCCAATCAGAGATGTTCTTTACATAGACGCTTCCGATTGTATTATGGAAGATGGTGCATTGACCCGGTCCCAGATAATGAACAAAATTAGACAAAAAAGTGTTTTAGATCGGTGAACGATCACAATTGGACGAACTTTGTATGGTTGGAGTTTCTAATGTATATGGTCATGGTGCACGTCATTGCCAGCTATCGGCCAAATATGACCGATAATCCACGCCGGACGGCCTCCGATTCTGTGTGAGATTCTTTTGTACACGCAACTTTCGCTTTGGATGGGGTAATCAAAACATGAGTAACTCAATAAATGCTTGAAACAGCGATTTGAAGTGAGTATATTCACACACCTAATACCTTTATCGATTGTCAGAGACATATTTCATACATTTAATCGATGTTTATTGTGTTTGTGCGAATTGGAAAAGAGAGGGCTCGTTCTATAATAGCCATATTCTTACCCACCTTTCTATAAATAGAAGATGATAATGTACGAGACCAAGTGGGTGGGGTAATGGGATTTTTTTAATAGGCATTTTTTTGGTGTGATAGGTCCGAGTCTTCCACCTGTGGGCTGGAATGGGTTGTGACCTAGGGGTTAGAACACCCGACTTCCAATCCTGATGTTGTCGGTTTCATAGTTTCACTTTCATAGTATTTCCATCCCACTGGTCTGTCGGATGACACTTTAAACTGTGGTCCCGTCTCTATATGACTTGCTGTACGTTAATCCCATTGAATATCGTTCCTGGCTGCAGCCGGGGGTATCCATGAGCCCTTGCTCACTTGCTCTAGTTTTAAATGTTTGAATAGTTTATATAAACTTTCAGGTTACTGAGTTGTTAGGACGAGAAGACTATTGTGCTTCGAGTAATTGCACTTTTTACTGTTTTATATTCTTACTTTAATTCTGTATTAAATATGAGTAATTGCACTTTTTACTGTTTTATATTCTTACTTTAATTCTGTATTAAATATGTTTATTTCAGATTATATTTTTTTACACTTTCAGCGTTGCTTATTAATCACACAAACACTCACAAAAATGTTATGTTTCGTTTCTTTTGTTTGTCTTTGGTTAGATAATTTTAACTTGTGCCACGTTTCATGTTTTGACAGTCATAACGCTCACTATTCACCTATTTATTTTGTGATTGACACAGTAGTGGAATATTGACTTGAATATTGCCAAATTAAAAATATTGTTCCCTGAAATTTAATATTTGATCCCATCAAATCTTGTATATATAATCTTGTTAAATTATATTATACAAAGATCTTGAAAAAGACGTGCCCATATTGATTACTATATGGACACAGTTGCTCTTCTAAAGTGTAGTCTTGTGGATGCAGCATAAATTCTGGGTCTGTGCTAACTTGCTGAACACATTTTACAAATTACGCAGTTGGATTGACCGAGACTGAGCACAGCTCAGCGTCGACCAATCAAGCTTCATGATTTTGGAGCAGGAGTTCATGCGTGTACCGTTTTAATAAACGAGGAACCTGATCAATAGAATAGTCTCCCAAATAGTGCAAAATGTTAACTGAATCTTAATAAACAGGATATACAACTTGCAAACATGAACAGTTCTGTGGGTGGCAGGTGGGAGCATGCAATGGTTCATTTAACGATCAGGGTTTATCCTTACCGGAATTAGGAATGTAGACCTTGTTTGGCCCTCACATACGTCTTTTGCATTTTGTATCTGACCAGGGCTCCAGTTAAGGAATTGGTAATTGAGTATTGTCACTCCATCATTTCTGAAACAATTGGTTAAAATAACATCGCACTTACACACATCCACAGACAACAATTATTGAATTGGATTTCAATTGGCTTTTTGGCAATTTTAATTGGGTATTTAAGCAAATTTAAGCAAATACGCAGCTTAAATGGAGCTCTGGTTGACAGTTGAATCTGGATATTTGTTCTCGATGTAAATATTGCGTTCTAATTTTGGGATTTTTCCCCCAATGCAGCAGGTTAAAACGGGATCGAACCTGTTTGCCCGACCTTGCATGATGACCGTAGCTGTTGATAGGCTGTTAAACACCAATAAACAAACAAAACGAACGATTATTCGTAATACTATTTTAGGGGAAGGGGCCAAGTGACTATGGTGTGGTATGGACCTGGCACCAGGTCAGGTTGTTCTAATTTCGGGGCTGAATATATATTTTTGTCGATGTCGATTTTTGTCCATTTGTACTTAACTATACATTGCATCTGAATTAAAATAGTTTAACATTTACATTGAACTTATTCTGCAATAAATTTGCCTTTTGTTGTCAAAAATACTGACGTTAATGTATCTGTCCCGAGAAATCGAACAAAAAAATGTAAAATCAGAGGAGTAACCTCCCTTTCCTATTCTCAGTTATTAATGCAATGAACACTGTTTATGGGCGCGCGATTTATAAATAAACACTGTGGTAACACAACTTAAGTCATTGCTGAGAACGAGGCTGGTCTGTATTCAGAATTTTAAGGTTACACATTACATGCATCATTACCATTCGGGGTTTATACACGTCCATATGTATGTAGGTTGGCTGAAACCAAAATGGGTGGATAGACACTTACAACGTTGTATTTGCATATTTTACCTTCATGATGCGTTGTATACAGAGGGGTGAAAAATGGGAGTTTTTAAAGAAAAGTCATTACCGTTACGGTCATTTCCGTTACAAAATTGTGTAACGGTAATGACGATCGTGTAACAGCAATGATAAATTACCATACTAACCAGTCAGTTCATGCGTAAATTAGATATAAACCATGTCCCATCAGTCGTCGGTCAGTAATGGCACATTTATTCAGACCTACAACCTTTATATATCAGGATTTAATTAGTAAAAGCTCTGGAACAACAAAAAACGACACAGCTTCGAGAGTGTCGGTTTCTATTGGCAATCACATTAAAAGTAAACATTAACTTGAAGTTATATTGTACAGCATATGCAAAGTATAAATATGTTTGTTATATATGCTGTATTAGTATTTTAAATAAATGGAAAGTCATTACCGTTACATTTTGTCATTACCGTTACATAAATCATTTCCGTTACGCCCATATTTTTGGAAGCTGTTCTATTAATTAAATGTAGCTTTATAACGATGTTTGGTACATGTGGTAAAACACGGCATTCTGTTACATGCCAAGCTATTTTGTTTTGTTTAACTTTACTGATTCATATTAAATACATATTGTTGGGTTACCATAAATGAGAAATTCCACGACTTGCTACTAAATTGCTAATACAATTAGCTTACCATATTCTTGACACTTTTCTTAATAGATTCCCCTTCAGTTTTATGCCATTGAAAAGAAAAAAATGTAAATGTAAAGCTATATTTACGTCATGTAAATATTGCGTTCTGATTTTGGGATTTTTCCCCCCAATACAGCAGGTTAAAATGGGATCGAACCCGTTTGCCTTACATGACCTTAGCTGTTGATAGGCCGTTAAACACTAATAAACAAACAAACAAACAAAACCACCACCACCACAAGTTTTTGTCAATGACTACACTACACCCCTGACCCCCACTTCTGTCTGTAACGCAGGACGACTTGCACGATTTAAGTTACAGGCGACTACTAGTCATGGTTCGGTGGCCGACTGATCGGGTGCTAAACTAGTCCTGGTGCGATGGCCGACTGATCAAGTTCTAAACTAATCATGGTGCGATGGCCGACTGATCGAGTGCTAAACTAGTCCTGATGCGATGGCCGACTGATCAAGTTCTAAACTAGTCATGGTGCGATGTCCCGACTGATCAAGTGCTATACTAGTCATGGTGCGATGGCCGACTGATCTAGTACTGAACTAGTCCTGGGCTGATGACAGACTGATCAAGTTCTAAACTAGTCCTGGTGTGATGGCCGACTGATCAAGTTCTAAACTAGTCCTGGTGCGATGGCCGACTGATTGACTACTATACTAGTCCTGGTGCGATGGCCGACTGATCCAGGTTCTAAACTAGTCCTGGTGCGATGGCCGACTGATCAAGTGCTAAACTAGTCATTGTGCGATGGCCACTGATCAAGTTCTAAACTAGTCCTGGTGCGATGGCGGACTGATCAAGTGCTATACTTGACATGGTGAGATGGCCAACTGAGCAAGTGCTATACTGGGCATGGTGCGATGGCCGACTGATCAAGTTCTAAACTAGTCCTGGTGCGATGGCCGACTAATCAAGTGCTATACTAGTCATTGTGCAATGGCCGACTGATCAAGTGCTGAACTAGTCCTGGGCTGATGGCCGACTGATCAAGTGCTATACTAGTCATGGTGTGATGGCCGACTGATAAGTGCTATACTGGGCATGGTGCGGTAGCCAGTGATCAGGTGCTGTACTGGGCATGGTGTGGTGGCCGACTGATAAGATGCTGTACTAGTCATGGTGCGATGGCTGACTGATAAGTGCTATACTGGGCATGGTGCGGTAGCCGGTGATCAGGTGCTGTACTGGGCATGGTGTGGTGGCCGACTGATAAGATGCTGTACTAGTCATGGTGCGATGGCCGACTTTTCAAATCGCATGCCATAATAACTAGATGGCCATGGCCTGCATGTCGTGCCCGCCGAGGCATTTGATAGTACAAAAAAACTTATATTGCAAAAAAGATTTAGCCCGTTGACGTAAAACCATGCCGCACCCGCCGAGGCTTTGATAGTATACCGAAAAACATTAACCAAAAAAAAACCACTTTAACCAAAAACTTTATCCTGAATGCACGCCAATATGCCGACTATATCGCAATGTCTGCAAGCGGGCCCAACAAAAACTTTAAGGTAAATTTCAAAGTAATTTGACCTTGACATTGGGCACAGGGGCCGCAGCATTGGGTATATAATGAAAATGTGTGTGATAAATACACAGTCTGAAGTTTCGAGTGAATAGGTGAAGCTGTTTCAGAGAGATAGTGTTCTTAAAGGTACATGCCTGCTCAGTGGGCACAAAACATCATCCGAGACATTTTCTAGCAAAATAAACATTCATTCAACATTACCCCACATATTGATGGGCATTATTATATATTTTATATCCGGCGTATATTTCCACACTGATATCAGGGGCGTTAACCGCGTTTCCTTAAAATGTTAACAAAACATTGCTGTTTATTCTCTGTATTAAGTTTTTGATGTTTAATACTTTATATACTCTTGTCAAAAATATTATTTTTTCAGGTGATGCATTTAAAGGTACATGCCCACTCAGTAGACACAAAATGTTTGTTATATCAGAGACATCATCTGAGACATTTTCGGGCAAAATAAACATTAATTCACCATTAATACACATATTTATTGGCATTATTATACATTTTATATCGGACGTAAATTTCCACACTGCTATCAGGGGTGATAACGTGTTTCCTTAACTCATAATCCCCTACTGCTCACAGCACTGATAAGCTGTAACGCCTGCAGGCTAGTTACTCCCTGCAGCAGATATTAGCACTGCAGTACCTGTCTCCCATAGTTGCAGTTCTTTGAAGGCCAAGTCAGAGTTCAAATATTTTACAAACACTTGCCAAAATGAGTTACGTAGGTCGACGTCACATCCATATATTTGGAGTGACACGACAACGTTTCCGTACCAATTGTACATCATTTATAGTCATAGAAATATAGTTTGATGCAATATAATCATATTTAATAGACTTAAGAATATGGTTTGCAAATTATCTCGACAATGTTTCATGGACATGGAAATTTAACGGCTTCGTTTACAAAATATTTAAAAATAAAATCAACTAAAAATGGCGACCATTTTGAAATTGAAGATGACTGCCTCAACAAAATCACCCTATCTTATTAGTAACATTATTATCATGTTCCTAGACCCTGAAAACATGGGTATATACACCAAAATCATTCCTCTGTGTGTACGACAGACCGAGCTATTAACGAAAGCAATTTTGGACCTACATGTAGTTCATCCCAACTTATTCATTGTTAACATGTTTAATATCAATCAGATATGTCTCGTGAACAAATTGATACCACTGGGGTGTGGGGGGGGGGGGGGGGGGGGGTGCGGTGTGGGGGGGGGGGGGGGGGGGGGGGGGGGGGGGGGGGGGGGGGGGGGGGGGGGGTATATCAGCTGATGGACTATTGTTTCTCTAAATAAATGTGTCCAACAATCCCTGCTATCGTGATCAAAAATGTTAAAGGTTCTGTCGGCGCCTCGCATATTGATCTTACTCTCCACCATTTTGATTCCAAGTACCAGAATAATGATGTTTTCCATGCGCCGTCGTAGTGTTATCTGTCAGATTCTGTTGTTTATTTGATCAAATTGATGGACAAATTTGTGTCCGTTAATGTCGCCAAGAGCATAATCTGTGATGTCGACTTTAATAATTTGGCATAACTTCTAGCTTGTGAATTTTTGGTTGAATGAAGTGATCACTATGGTGAAGAAGTGTCTATCTGTGCCCGGTTTGCTCAGTAGGTAGAGCGATTGTGTGGTAAACCAGAGGTCTCCGGTTCGATTCCGGGCTGGTGCGCATCTTTCTCACCCTGTGACATTTAGCGCCCAACGTAGTAACTCTGCATATCGTCCGTACCAAGAGTTATGGTGTTCTCCGTAGTTTTCCCCTGCAAAGTACCAAATCACATCTGATTCGCACTTCAGCTGTTAATTGCGACATATTTTCTGTATTTCAATTGAAAGAAATGTCAGTATTATACCGACATTCATTTCTGTGGAATAAGTACAGAAAAATATGTCGCAATTAACAGCTAAAGTGCGAATGAGATCCGATTCGGTACTCTGCAGGAGAAACCTATGGAGCACTGTAACTCTGGGTATGGACGATAAGTGAGTATTCTGCAGAGTTACTTGCTGCAACTACTCCCAACGTGGAGTTGTGACTGATGAAGATTCTCCAAAATGTACCACAAATATGGAATTCAGGGTGGACATTTTTCTCCCCAGTGACAATTGGTGCCCAACGAAGGACCGAGACTGATAAATACTCCCAAAATTGTACCCAAACATATGGAATTTGAGGACGAATTTCGCTGAAGAATGTCACGGTACGCATCTAACTATGGGGAGGAAGTGTGTATGATCTGACGAATTTCGCTGAAGAATGTCACGGTACGCAACTAACTATGGGGAGTAAGTGTGTATGATCTGTGCCTGGTTAGCTTGGTCGGTAGGTAGAGCCATGGGCATGGTACGGTAAATATGAGGTCCCCGGTTCGATTCCAGGCCGGTATGCATCTTTCTCACCCTGACACATGTAAACCGATTTGTTTTACAGTGCTTGACACAATTTTGAATGCATATTTCACTAGCCCAAATGAAACCCCCCCCCCCCCCCCCCCCCCCCCCCCCCCCCCCCCCCCCCCCCCCCCCCCCCCCCCCCCTCCCCCGGGTATTAATCAGGGCGGGCGGGCATCTTAAATTAGTCCGGGAAATCCGGGAAATTCCGGACAGTCGGTCGCCCTAGGTTTCAAAACCAAACTGAAACCGAAAGTGCAAAAACAATCGATCACTTCCTGGTTCAATCGGCATATCTCGGATGTGTACATTGCACCCTGTGAGATGTCATGGAGAAAACAACGTTATGATCAACTATTCTGGCTTCGTAATTTAACGTGTTCCACTTATAAAAAAAAACAAAAAAAACGCAACTACTTACTTGGCCCATTTACCCTTCTTTACTGTCTTTCGCATCATGAAATCCCACTCATTTTTGGGAGCCGGCACACCTTCGAGGTCGATAGCCAAGTCGTTGACTTTCTCCTCGTCCGCCATTATTATCGCGATGAACAAAACCGAACGTTCCGAATGATACCTATTTTGCCCAAGTCGGTTCGTACATTTTCAAAATCGTGCTTGATAGTTTTGTCACTATTTTGTTTATTAATTCCACGAAAGAGTATCGATTCGTAGATAATTTGAAAGGTAATCAGTATTGCTATGCAGCTGCATTCAAAATGCATTTCTGCGCTTAATTAACATGCGACAAGTTGTTTTTATAGAATGCAGAGATTAGGTCCGAAAACAAATGAGGACGAAATAAGCAAGGTGTGATTTCGAACGCCGGGTAACATCCGCCACTTTCATTGGATAATTTACGCAGTCAAGAGTATGCCTACCCAATCAGCAACGTAAACACGTGCGTTTGACAAAGGTCAAGGATTGTTTTTATTAAAAATAACCCAGGATTTGTTTGCAATCGTCAGAAACAGCAAATGTTTTGAGTTTGGTAAGAAAGATGAACATCTTCCAAAATATGTGTGGTCGCCCAAAAGAAAATGACTATCATCGGTATAAATATCATCTTCACAAAATTTGATTCGGGCCAATAGAAATCAACAGCCAGAGCGGATTGTTTGCAGTAAGAAATCTAATTCCAAAATAAATTTTATGTTTCGAAAATTAAATTTTGCTTTTCTTTTAAAATTAATATCGATATGTTCACCACGTTATTATGGTTAATATGCAATTCACAGTCTCCTTGCAGCTTGAAATTGAAAGACATGAAAAGTTGTGTTGATCTCAGAAATTGTCATGTCCACTATAGGATCGAAATAACAGAATAGGAAAACGTAATTTGATACCGAGGAAACAAAACACTATTATACAGTATTATATTATACAGTAGACCACACATTATAATTTGATTTTATATGAAAATAAATATATTGTGAGCATGGTGGTGTCTATTAATTTGTTCTTGATTTTTTTTGTCCAAGAAATGGTGATGGTTTCACTGTCTCGCAATAACCCGCTGATTTATATTTGCACACCATAATGTGTGAAGAATAAAAACAGATCACTAATACAGCTGGCTTTCTAGTCACTTTGAATTAATTAGATTGGATATAATTGGGAAAAGTTATGCGGCACCATATTAGTGCCGTGTGACACCACACAACACCACATTGGTGTAGTGTCATCGTGTGGTGTAACACGACACCGTCGTATTTGATTGGTCAAGGCAATCGTGCGTCCAAATTCTTGCATATCGTGTGGAATTTGGTGTCGAGTGCGTGCCGTGTGGAGACGGTGTCGTGTTCGTTCGTGTGTGCACTGTATTTGAAACCAATTCACTCGATATGTTGTATAATCAGATTTTATTTTGAACATTTTTCGTATGTATGCTTGGGAGACAAATTAAAGTAAGTGATTTTGGGGGTGGGGGGGGGGGGGGGGTAATTACGAGAAACTCACCAAGTGTTTGTACATCTTGTAATTATAAAATAGAGTTAAAATGTTTTGGGCTTAATTTAATTGTCGTGTTTGCATGCGCAAATAACAATTCACTTCCACAATTGTCCTGATCACAGATTCTGATTCATATAATTATCTGGTGGTTTCGGTGTACAGTATTGTTACCAATATATAATTTACGTCGCCTCGCGCGAATTACACGGATAACTAGAAGTACAAAGGTGCAAAACATTCTACCCGCCGCCCCCACGCATTTTTAACCAATAAAACAATAAAACTGGTCACAAACTGTTCATTGAGATTCATGTATTGATCTTAACCGCCACTGCAAGTCACACATTTATATATTTCTGAAAATCGTCAAATATTCTCAAATAAATTAGCGAGCTCTTTCAGCTGGGAAAATTTGTTTACACATACTTGCATAGACGTGTAAAACATCTTTACATATCGAATTTCATTGGCTGACACACAGTTGTCATCTAATTAATAATAGTGTGATGTCGTAGTGGATTTTGACACATCGTGGGAAAATGGCGCGCCATGAGTGCATCTCCGCTCGGGAGAGCTCGTTAGAAAATCGCGCAATTGTATGACTTAATGTCTTAAATGTAGGAACAGATAAATGCAGTTCACATATTTTATATATTGGTGATATAATCTGTCATGTACTTGAATATGTACTTGTACCGGTAATAAATAGGATTTAGTACTAAACCCGGCCTTAAACGACCTTAGCTGTTGATAGGCCGTTAAACCCCAACAAACAAACAAACTGTGAAAGCAACGCATATTGGACATGTTGTTGGCCAAATATTGGAAAAGGTTTCATTCCTCGAGTCTTTTTGACAGTATAAAAGGGGTCGCATTGTTTGGCACGGTGAATGTGTAGATAATTGACGATTTCTGTCGAGTAATGATTGAACATTTGTAGTTGGCACAAAACTATATAAATTACCCAAAACCAACGCAATCCACCTAAAATCCACCAAAATACCCATATTACACAAACATAACAAATGCAATTGTTGCATGTTAGGCCTTTTTAGCTCACCTGAGCGAAGCTCATGTGAGCTATTGTTTCCGCAATGTGTCCGTCGTCCGTGAACATTTTCAAACGTCTTCTCCTCGGTAACCATTGGGCCTATGGTCACCAAACTTCATGGTCATGGTCCTTAGGTAGGGGGATTACAAAATTGTTAAAATGACGTCATTACGTAATCCAAGATGGCCGCCGTCTAAAAATAGCACAAATTCTTAAAAAATCTTCTTCTCAAGAACCGCCAACCGGATTTCGACAAAACTTGGTAGGAATGATCGATGTACATTGCTCTTTCAAAGTTGTTAAAATGGTGACCCTGGTATTAAAAATGGGCGTGGCCCTTGGGGTCAAATTTTATTTTTGACTGAATATGGTCATTTCATATATCAAATTGAAGGTATCAATGAGGTGATCACTCTGGTGCATTTCTTGTCGCAATCGGATTGTTATGTCATCCAAGATGGCCGCCGAAAGGTCAAAAGGTCGTTCTTTTATTAGAGATTTCAAAATTATTCTTCACATGAACCGCTTGGCCCATGGTAGCCAAACTTAAAAGTTATGGTCCATGGGTGAAGCCTTTTCAGATTTGTTAAAATGGAGGTCATCGCTAATCCAAGATGGCCGCCGTCTAAAAATAGCATAAATTCTTAAAAAAAATTATTCTTATGAACCGCTTGCCGGATTTCGACGAAACTTGGTAGGAATGATCAATGTACAATGCTCTTTCAAAGTTGTTAAAAATGGTGACCCCGAGGTCAAAAATGGGCGTGGCCTGTGAGGTCAAATTTTATTTTTGACCGAATATGGTCATGGTATATATCAAATCGAAGGTATCAATGAGGCGATCACTCCGGTGCATTTTCATGTCGAAATGTCGGATTGTTATGTCATCCAAGATGGCCGCCAAGAAGGTCAAAAGGTCGTAAATTCTTTTATTAGAGAGGTCCTTTCATTCTTCTTCACATGAACCGCTTGGCCCATGGTAGCCAAACTTATGTTATGGTCCATGTAAAGTCCATGTTTTCAGATTTGTTAAAATAGAGGTCTATCGCTAATCCAAGATGGCCGCCGTCTATAGCATTTTCATATTCTTAAAAAAATCTTCTCGTGAACCGCTTGCCGGATTTCGAAGAAACTTGGTAGGAATGATCGATGTACATTGCTCTTTCAAAGTTGTTGAAATGGTAACCCAGGGGTCAAAAATGGGCGTCGCCCGTAGGGATCAATTGGGGTCTAAATTTTATTTTTGTACCGAATATGGTCATGTCATATATCAAATTGAAGGTATCAATGAGGCGATCACTCTGGTGCATTTTCTGTCGAAATCGGATAGGTTATGTCATCCAAGATGGCCGCCGAAATGTCAAAAGGTTCTTTTATTAGAGATTTCGAAATATTCTTCACTATGAACCGCTTGGCCCATGGTAGCCAAACTTAAAGTTATGGTCCATGGGTGTAAGCCTTTTCAGATTTGTTAAAATGGAGGTCATCGCTAATCCAAGATGGCCGCCGTCTAAAATAGCATAAATTCTTAAAAAAAATCTCTCGTGAACCGCTTGCCGGAATGATTTCGAGAAACTTGGTAGGAAAGGGGAATGATCGATGTACATTGCTCTTTCAAAGTTGTTGAAATGGATAAACCCAGGGGTCAAAAAATGGGCGTCCGCGCCGTGGGATCAAATGGGGTGCCTCATTTTATTTTTGACCGAATATGGTCATGTCATATATCAAATTGAAGGTATCAATGAGGCGATCACTCTGGTGCATTTTCTGTCGAAATCGGATGGTTATGTCATCCAAGATGGCCGCCGAAATGTCAAAGAGTCGTTCTTTTATTAGAGATTTCGAAATTCTTCTTCACATGAACCGCTTGGCCCATGGTAGCCAAACTTAAAAGTTATGGTCCATGGGTGAAGCCTTTTCAGATTTGTTAAAATGGAGGTCATCGCTAATCCAAGATGGCTGCCGTCTAAAAATAGCATAAATTCTTAAAAAATCTTCTCATGAACCGCTAGCTGGATTTCGACGAAACTTGGTAGGAATGATCGATGTACATTGCTCTTTCAAAGTTGTTAAAATGGTGACCCCGGGGTCAAAAATGGGCGTGGCCCGTGGGGTCAAATTTTATTTTTGACTGAATATGGTCATGTCATATATCAAATTGAAGGTATCAATGAGGCGATTACTCTGGTGCAATATTTGTCGGAATCGGATGATTATGTCATCCATGATGGCCACCAAAAGGTCCATTTATTCAAGATTTTTAACGTCTTTTTCTCAGGAACCACATGGCTGATGCTGGGTGAAGCATTTTCAGATTTTGTAAAATGAGTCGTCGCTTAATCCAAGATGACCGCCATCTAAAAATAGCAATTTTTTTTTAAAACACATGAACTCAATGTCACATTCTCCTCTGGTGTTCATGGAGTCAGGTGAGCGAATTAGGGCCATCATGGCCCTCTTGTTTAGCTCACCTGAGCGAAGCTCATGTGAGCTATTGTTACCGCAATGTGTCCATCGTCCGTCGTCGTCCGTGAACATTTCAAACGTCTTCTCCTCGGTAACCATTGGGCCTATAGTTACCAAACTTCATGGTCATGGTCCTTAGGTAGGGGGATTACAAAATTGTTAAAATGACGTCATTACGTATTCCAAGATGGCCGCCGTCTAAAAATAGCACAAATTCTTCAAAAATCTTGTTCTCAAGAACCGCTCACCGGATTTCGACAAAACTTGGTAGGAATGATCGATGTACATTGCTCTTTCAAAGTTGTTAAAATGGTGACCCCGGGGTCAAAAATGGGCGTGGCCCGTGGGGTAAAATTGGGGTCAAATTTTATTTTTGGCCGAATATGGCCATGTCTATATCAAATCTAAGGTATCAATGAGGCGATCACTCTAGTGCATTTTTTGTCAAAATCGGATGGTTATGTCAACCAAGATGGCCGCCGAAAGGTCAAAAGGTCGTTCTTTTATTAGAGATTTCAAAATTCTTCTTCACATGAACCGCTTGGCCCATGGTAGCCAAACTTAAAAGTTATGGTCCATGGGTGAAGCCTTTTCAGATTTGTTAAAATGGAGGTCATCACTAATCCAAGATGGCCGCCGTCTAAAAATAGCAAAAATTCTTAAAAAATCTTCTCATGAACCGCTAGCGGGATTTCGATGAAACTTGGTAGGAATGATCGATGTACAATGCTCTTTCAAAGTTGTTAAAATGATGACCCCGGGGTCAAAAATGGGCGTGGCCCCAAATTGTGGTCAAATTTTATTTTTGACCGAATATGGTCATGTTATATATCAACTCGAAGGTATCAAAGAGGCTATCACTCTGGTACATTTTTTGTCGAAATCGGATTGTTATGTCATCCAAGATGGCCGCCGAAATGTCATAACGTCGTTCTTTTATTAGAGATTTCAAAATTCTTCTTCAAATGAACCGTTTGGCCCATGGTAACCAAACTTAAAATTTATGGTCCATGTTTGAAACCTTTTCAGATTTGTTAAAATGGAGGTCATCGCTAATCCAAGATGGCCGCCGTCTAGAAATCGCATAAATTCTTAAAAAATCTTCTTATGAACCGCTAGCCGGATTTCGACGAAACTTGGTAGGAATGATCGATGTATAATGGTCTTTGAAAGTTGTTAAAATGGTTACCCCGGGGTCAAAAATGGGCGTGGCAAATTGGGGTCAAATTTTATTTTTGACCGAATATGGTCATGTTATATATCAAATCGAAGGTATCAATGAGGCGATCACTCTGGTACATTTTTTGTCGAAATTGGATTGTTATGTCGTCCAAGATGGCCGCCGAAATGTCAAAAGGTCTTTCTTTTATTAGAGATTTCAAAATTCTTCTTCACATGAACCGCTTGGCCCATGGTAGCCAAACTTAAAAGTTATGGTCCATGGGTGAAGCCTTTTCTGATTTGTTAAAATGGAGGTCATCGCTAATCCAAGGTGGCCGCCGTCTGAAAATAGCATAAATTCTTAAAAAATCTTCTTCTCGTGAACCGCTGGCCGGATTTCGACTAAACTTGGTAGAAATGATCGATTTACAATGCTCTTTCAAAGTTGTGAAAATCCAAGATGACCGCCATCTAAAAATAGCACAATTTTTTTAAAACACATGAACTCAATGTCACATTCTCCTCTGGTGTTCATGGAGTCAGGTGAGCGAATTAGGGCCATCATGGCCCTCTTGTTTTTAATGACTTGGTTTACTGATCCGCCGCACCTAATTTTGCTGATTTCGAAAAAATTAAAATTGGCATCTCAATTTTATTTTATTTTTACTTTCCGCCGCCGACCACGAAGTCCGTAAAAGGAAATAAAAAAATATTGACTTCGTCAATTTTTCGTCTCGCGTTCGCGCCGATCCACCGCCGACCACTAAATCTGAAGAAAAAGCATCGACATCGCCATATTTTCGTCTCCGGGTCCGCGACGTTTCGTCTTACGTGATCGGTATGAAGTTAGTGCTCGCATTTTATTAATTAAAGCGTTTATTGATACGGATCAACCTCGCTCGCTCCTGCCTACAGCACTTAATATCTTTATTTAAGTTTCATTAATAAATAGTCATGCTTTAGAAATCGTATCGGTCCCGTTATTATTCGTTGATTATATGATCAGCCAACTCAAAATAATACACAATAGCGACATGTTCAATGTTCATCAGCAGATAGTCGACAGGTTACGGCAGGTCCATAAATAGCGGGGGGGGGGGGGGGGGGGGGGGGGGGGGGGGGGGGGGGGGGGGGGGGGGGGGGGGTGGGGGGGGGGGGGGGGTTGTTATATATTTCTCAACAACAAAACATGAGAATTGTCTCGCGATCTCGCCTTCCGCTATTGAAAAAATGTATGGCTCCAACTCTATTCTGTCTGAAAATTCGGGTTTGTTTTGCTCATACATGTGTCAAAAGCATGCATGTTGAAATTGCGCATGCGTTTGTGTAGACCATAGTTCCAACAGTCGTGCGAGTTATTCCACATCAGCCCAATGGAGAGCGGCGCATTGCCAAATGAGGCGTATACACGCTTGCCCCACTGTCATGCAGTGGAATTGGTATCAACGTATTAGTTCGTTCCACCGTGTGATCGAGTAGCAAATTCTGAGGTACGCAGTTTTTAATAATCTATCGCCATATGGTAGTATTGTACATGTAATATCGTGATATCGTAGTATGTACTCGATAGCGATATTACGATGGCCTAAATGGAACACCGTAGTGGAGGGTAAAACATTGGGTGTGTCAATGCCTACGATGTGATACAGTTAAAAATTATATCTAAAATCAAATGTCGGTTCGCCCCTCCCAACTTGAACCCCAGACAATGTGGCTGCCCTTGGCATGCAATGGGCCTCACTATCGTCGGAACAAGCTGTGGCCGAGAGTCGTCCACCGCACATACAGCGTGGATACATAAATAATACTCCCGTTTTAAACGGGCGTATAAAACATATGCCGCCGTACACCCACCCCCACCCCCCACAACTAGCACACTTGCGACATATCATTTTCGGTCTAGGTGCACACCTGATGGTGTTTACAATCATCTGTTGGTAATCCAGTTTCACGTGCAAAGTGTGACTAGAATTCGGCAGGAACAAACGTATCTCAACCACGCTATGTAGTCGCTCACGTCATCGCATCGCCAATAAATTGATATTTACCATTAATAGCTTGTCATAAGTGCATTTTCACATGTGTTTGATCTCTTGATAAAGCAAGATTTGGCAGCACATGATAATCATCTCCAAAGACGATTCTCCTATTTTGTCAAAATATGGTTTTGAAAAGAAATACCAATGTATTCAAATTTTCTTTTCACATTTGTTCATTTCTTAATACAATAGGTTTGGAAACACCCGAGAATCGTCTCCTTCGACGATTCTAATGTTTTGTATAAAAAAAAAAACAACATACATGTATTGATAATTTTTGTTACATTTGATTGCTTTCTTAATAATAACACGTGTTTTTACAGCACATGAGATTTATATTTTGTACGAATAATAGCATTATTGTCGAGCCCGACTTGCGGAATGCGATACATATATAGTGATCACAATGACTTCCGGGTGTCCGTGCGTATTTTTAATTGTTGACAGTATTATCAGCGAAAACCGGCGATGTGACATGGAATGAAATGTCGAACCTAGCCCATAGTCATTCAATGGGGAAACTGCTGGACCGGGCAAACGTTGGACATATTCAGAAATAAACGATTTAATTTGTGTTTCTCGAGTCGGGTGGAGAGGAAATACGATCGATTATACACCGTGAATATCTTGTTGGAACGTAAATGTCAATTGTCGCGTACACCATTTCAGTTTACCGCCGTTACACCAGCTGTTATTCTAAGTATGTATGGTCGCTCGTTAGAGGCATTTCTTTCCTTCATTTATAAGGGATGGGTTGTGGTCTAGGGGTAGAACATCTGACTTCCAATCTGGAGGTTGTCGGTTCAAACATCGCCCTATGCATCAAAAATATACTTTCATAGTATATTCATCCCACTGGTCTGTCAGATGAGACCGTGTTCCCGTCTCTATATGACATTAGCTGGGACGTTAAACCCATTCACTTTCACTTTTTTTCCTTCGTTTATACGCATAGAAATGATAATTAAAGACTTTAAGTTCTTTTCCACCCCGTGAAGGAACGTGAATTTATTCCTCTAAATATTCGTTTCTTGACATGTCCACGCGATAAGACGAAAACGTTAATTTACATAAAAAATAAATCAATTACCATCGATTGCAAAACGTGATTATACCGTATTATACACATTTTTTACACAGCGACTTCCAAGTGTTTTATGTCTTGAAACCGTAGACAAGCCGTAGTCGTTTTTCTGACCGTTGCCCCTAGAGGTTTGTAGTGGTGGACCGATAGTATCTATGCATCGTTTGGCTTGTGCGCAGTATATGGCAGTTGATGGCATTTTGTTTTAGTAACCACATATCAAACCGGAAATTCGGAACACAAGCCGTGTCATGGGTTTTCGCGACCATTACTTTTTCACTTGCACATCGAAAAAGGCAGCGTTACAGTAGAGCTGGCCGTTTTTGGTGTAAAATTAAAGTGCAAAATTGTTGTTTAATGATGCCTCTGTGTGTTTGTGGGTCCTTGTTGATTCATTTTGAAAGTATGTTCAACAATTCAATACAAATAATAATTCCAACTCCAAATCACAATGTTATTATCAATCAAATTGAGCTGCATCATCACCCGTACAACAAGAAAACTGACATCTACTGTTGTTGCAGAATGTTCAGTAGTTTCTTCAATATGCCATAGCTTGCCGTATGATCCTTATAGTAATTGGTGTTGCAACCAACGTAGGTCCTGATTAGACATCATTGCAGCCTCACAATGTGTAGTCCTGATCAGCCTGCACATTCATACATTCCGATCGTTGCTAATTAGCCCTAGACTAAAAGTGGCAACCAGCGTATGCTCAGATCACATTGTGGCACACCAGATTCACTTAGCTGACCCCAAAAGTAATATGATTAGCTCTAATCTTATTACTTTTTTAATGGGGCATAACAGGATTTAGCTCTCAAGTAGCAGGGGGCCGAAAAATGTACAGGAGGGCCAAGCCATGTAATGTCGGCATTCCGGTAAGGATGAAAGCCGATCATTAAATTACCCATCGCTTGCTCCCAACCAACCACCCACCATGGACGTGAGACGAACGCCGTACTTAACCAGAATATGAATAAAGATACCAGAAGTAGTTTAATTGATATTTATGTCACAATGTTAGCATGCATTCCTACATTTTAAGTACATTTTGTTATACCGTATGTCCTAAATTTCCTATGTTGTGCAGAACGTGAATTTTATTTTTTGCTATCCTACCCTAATTTTTCCTCGATTTTTATTTTTTTTTCGCCCGCCCGCACCAAATTTAAAAAAAATAATTAGTAAACCAAGTCATTAAAAAAAAAAGGCCTTACTGTACCAGAATATTTCATTCAGTGTGGGAAAGTAGATCTTGGCTACCTGTAGTCCGGACAATTGATCACCATGTCTTGCTGGTCAGCAAA
Organism: Conchocele bisecta; assembly: GCA_029237695.1. Taxonomy (NCBI): domain Eukaryota; kingdom Metazoa; phylum Mollusca; class Bivalvia; order Lucinida; family Thyasiridae; genus Conchocele; species Conchocele bisecta. The sequence goes on from CM055281.1 coordinate 32,759,571, forward strand.
TGAGAAGCTCTCTGATGCACCTAAAAAAGCATTGGATATAGTTTGGCCTTTGCAGGCAATGCAGATTAATCTGCAGGTCTACATATTTGTCATTGTTAAAACAGTTAAAATGGATATGAAAAATCTAGAACATGCCGGTGCAGAAAACTGATCAATCCCTCTTAAGCCCCATTTTGTCGTGCCTGATCACATTACGAGTACAATAAATGCACGATACACAATCTTAGAGACCTGCTGAGAAGGTGCACCAACATGGGGGAGACAGCAAGCCGATTCTGATCCTGCCAAGCAACCAGCTACCTGAGAATTCACATTTGAGACAAACCATGTGATTTTGTATCTTTAAGTGGCTTGTCTCAATTGTATGGATTCCATGATTAATGACACAGTAATCAAGTCCTTTATATTGTTGCAGATCTGATTTTTTTATGCATACTTTTGAAGCGTTTATAACCATTTATTGTTTGGCTAATTGAAACTTTTCTATGTTGGACGGTTTCACCTTCATTCTGTTTGGTTTCTCGTTATTTCAAACTACTGTACCAATTGTATCTTGATAGTGTTGGTTTCCCTACATCTCTGAGCAGTGGTTACCCCATAACACATATCAGTCAGCTGTTTCTATAATTGGAGCCAGGTGTGAATGTAATTGTGATGGCTCCTGTTTTATTTCTCCCTACCAGCATTACTGCAGTTGGCATGTGTAGTAGACCCTGGGTAAATGAAAGCAGTAATTCAACACTACATACTGAAGATCCATCCCACACTGTTTGCAAACTGTGTAGATTTTAATGAGTTTGCTCGTAACAAGATGCCTCATCAGGATCTGCACTGTTTGTGGATATTTTGTGCGTGTACAAAATTAACCTGTTTGGTTCAAGGAATTTGTATCTACCGTATTTTGCCGAGTATAAGTCGCATTATTTTTTACTCAGATTTGTATCCCAGAAAGATACATGAGCATTTTTTTCCACCCCGAAATATTGACATAAACGACCAAAAATCTAAAAAAATAAAATAAAAGCCGTTCCTATATTTATTGTTGTTAGTCTTTGGGGTAACATCCGGTATTGGAAAAATGAATTTGTATTCTAAACTGTTCACGCCTTACTCGTTCCGGCCCTGTGTCGCATTCGGTACACATTTTCTATACCGAAGGCGAACATTGTTTACCAAGATCAGATCCAGTATACCAAATTTGCTGATTTAGCCTATTTTTAAAATGGCATGTTCGTACCCTAACCAGTTCGCCCCATATTCGTTGCGGCCCTGTATCCGGAACACGTAATCGACTGAATTTCCGAGTTAATGGTCTCCATTTATTATTGGGAAATGCACATTGATTTACAAGCTCATCTGTGTCTACAATATGTACAGTGGGCTTCGATTATAGACAATAAGGGTTTCCCATGTGTTGACAATGTGTAATTTGTGGTGTTTGCCAGTTATTTTGAAAGGTGAGAAACTGAGAACTGCCTAATTGCCATCTTTAATCTCAGTCGTGTCGAACGTCAATTACTAAATTTTCAGCACAAGCCATTTCTCCTGTGAAGTGGTCAGATTTGTTTTCTTAGTGAGAACCTGTCACGATAATGGAGTCCTATTCTGATTAGGTGTTAACATTGAGATGTTCTCAAACTGACAGTAGGGTTAAATACCACCGAAAATTCTTGTTTCCTCGTATCGCATTTTGAAAAGTATCTTATATATCTTGTCAAACTTGCTACCCAATTATTTATGATAGAAAACCATTACAATTATTGCCATATTATTTGCATTACTTGATTACATGAATTGGTTCGAAACTTCCAGGGTACGAAAAATAAATAAAAAACAGCGCGTGGAATTATTATTAAATAACAACAAAAACTTGACGATTAATTGTATTGGTACGAAGCTTGTGAGTGACCAAAAAACGGCGCCTGGTAGTATTTATAAACAACAACTACAACTCTGATTTTTTTTTGTGTTTTTTTTTTAGAAAATTGAGTGCGTCCTATAGCCCCTTGTAGACATTTTCCCCCATATTTTGAATTGAAAATAGGGGTGCGACTTATGCATGATTGCGACCAATACTCGGCAGAATACGGCATGTCGCCGGGAGGCATGACAGTGTTTCGGCTTGGGGCTTCTAAAAAAAAATCTGTTTGTACTGGACCGATGAGATTTGCAAACTGTCCTTAAAATTCACTCCGATAATAATTAAATCCGGCTGCTATTTCCGTATCAACCGTGTAAATGTACCGATTTTTACGCCAAGTAATGCCAATTTTATGACACCTACAAAGGTCCAGATAAGGTGCGTATTTGCGTAAATACACAATTAAAAAATGCAAAAACCCAATTAAAATCCGAGACAATGGTACGCAATACTTTTTTTATCCTGTAGCGTACTCCTCAAATGTATTTTCAGTCTGTCGCGTACTGCTAGATTTGTTCATGTATACAATCCTACAAAATCATCGCCGATGATCTGTGCGGTTGGCCATGCAATGTTTACACAGTCTGGTCCCGGCTGTATTTCACCGATAACGGCTGGAAACCAGTCTTCGGGTGTATTCGATGGGTCCAACTCGATACGAAACTAGTAACCCACCACACGGCAGTGGTTTCGAGTACCGTTCAAGTTAAAGGTACATGCCCACGCAGTAGGCACAAAATGTTCTTTATAGGAATTAAATAAGTGTATAATTATGTCGCTTTTCCACCAGTTCTAAAAATTACGAGTGCCCGCTATACAAATATAATCATTTATTAATTATCAATTTACTGTAAGCGACGCGCGGCGGTAACAGTCTATTTTGATAATGTGCGGGAACGACGACTTTCACATCACGGCTTGCGGTGCGCATGCGCAGTATACTACGCGCGCCAATAGGCTTCCCAATATGTAAACAAGAATATCAACATGTCGAAACGTCCAGGATGGAAATTGTATGAAACGGCTTCGGCCAAAAAAAAGGCGAAATGTCTGAGGGACAGGCAGTACAGAGAGAGAGTGGTTAATATTGGCGACCAGATCACCAAATGGAAATTAGATTTAGACTCGAACAGAGATTTTTCTTCTTAACTTCCGATACTTCACTGCGCATGTCAAAGATGTGATATGATTGACCGTGTCACGTGACGCGTATTGGTAAAAATAACACGAAGTGGAAAATACCCTTTCTGGTCGCGGCATATAAAATGCGATTTAACACCAATTAACACGCGCCGTAATAGAAAATAACTCGTTAGTGGGTAGACAAATGGCTCATATAAGGCATGACAGAAAATAAAAAGTAGTAGTACAGTGTAACCTGCTGCGTGGGTATGTACCGTACCTTTAATGATCCCAAATCTAGAATTTCCACCCGTATCGCATCGGCCGTTTTTGCCCATATTGATTTTGAGGGGAAAAAATCGGATAAGATGGGGCCTATCAATTATGGCGAAAGTTGACACAAACTTCAGAGCTCACGCGAGCCGGAATTGAATTCCCCTTTACCTCTGAATTTGTTGTCACAATCCACGTCGTTTACGGGAAATATTACTGATTTTCAAATCGATAATTGTGGGGGAAAAACGGCGATGCGACACTATTGTGAACCCGAGACCCAGGCTCATTACTAGTCTATTTTCTTAAATTCAAATCGATGTGAAACTGCTTGTTTCTGCGACCCCGAGTCTGCTCAAGGAGATGCAACGAAAAACGTCCGTAGACATTCGTAAACGACTATCCGCACGGATAAAACAAATGATACAGTGGAATTGGTTCTGGGGGAGGGCGGGGCACAGCAGACATTTTATTATTTTGAATTTGTCCGGTTTATATTTTACATGTGGGACTGTATCATGAGTAATAAATGAAGCTATGGTAACATTATTTCGACCAACGCACATGTTGAATAAAATGGCGGTCGAATTAACTAAGTTAAAATAGGACGATCCATTGCACAAGGCATCATACAGTCATTTTGTTGAGCTCGGTGTGTGGAGACCCCAAATTAATTGTGATTGACATTACTGATGAATTGCTGTCAAACGTGGTCGGCAAAAAAAAAACTGGATCGCATGTTGCAAAGATCAATCTGCCAATCAAAGCATTCTTGATCAGCGTATGCACTGTTTGTCATTCAGATAATGAAACATCTCGCATGATCTTTTGAATACACGATACTGCTTGTTACATAACTTATAACTATAAGTGTGCTAGCAGATCCGGAACTACACTGGTCACAGATGCCATATGCCCAATTACTGTAGTAACAGTTACTTATATGTACTTGGAATCATTGAAAACTTGAACTAATCATTTTGGTGTTCTTATAAGTAAGTGGAGCAGTGTTACAATACACATGTAAGTATAACACTGCTTATGAATAAAATGGTATCATTAATACATAAATTAGTACAATTTGTTTCCGAATCGGTTTTTGTAATCAAAATATGGAAATACCCAATTGAAAAAAATTGAAGGGGTAACGCTTTTAAAATATCCAATTGAAAATTGAGAATACACAATTGATTTTAAAAAAGTATGGAATAACAGTACCCAATGTCAAATTCCTTATCTGGAGCCCTGACCTATACGGAGCATATCCGTGTTAACATTTTCGGGTAATAAATCTGGTGTTCGGCCGGCCGCCTTTCAACACGTTTCTCTGTATTTATTTTTCATAACACACACGTGGTAATTGTGACCATAGGCATTCGGCGTGTTTCGGCTTTCATCGGTATAACTAGAAATATGATGTGTAGGTCTCGATAGCGTAGAGATCATCATAGCGGTTTAAAAATAGACTGGCTTTATTGTAAAGATGCGTGATTTGTTAAGACTCCCCATTTCTGATGATTTCAAAATAAAGTAAAGAAATCATGCACTGTGGTTATCCGTTATCTGTGTAATATTTATATTACACCTTTCGCGCCCAAGTAACTGACACGGACTATTCCATATTAAGTTTGGAACTGTTGCATTACGATTCGTCTAGAGCTGTCGTTTCGCAATTTTTCCGTCTTGCGAAAACGTGCGAATCGTCTCGTAAAGACACAAGAATCATTCCGCGTATTCGCCATCTCGCCTGCCGCTTTTGCCAAATTTTGAAAATAAGTTTTGCTGTAACCCGAATTATCAAACGCAGGTAACAGAGCAACTTAACCTGCATTACAGAAAGAAAATTTGGCTTTGTTTTGCTTGTGCGTGTTGATGCGAGATCACGAAGCAAAAACTTGAGATCGCGCTGCGAGGTTGCGAATATGCAAGATGAATGATAGATTCGCGCGTTTTCGGGCCAACAGTTAAGTCTGAACCGATTGGCATTCTGAAATTTTAGAAGCCCTGGTTTTGACTGCCGTCCGCGAGTCTGGTTTGAGAAGTTTGCCGGAATCTCTATTCTGCCACTGGGGGAATTTGTACAGGCCACATTTTCCTTGTTTATGATTAATTGACTTGCAAGTTGCAGGGTGAAAGGGTTGACTTGTCCGTGAACAATATATGCCAAGACTGGTCACGCATATACATAGCTGCGTATATCCTCACATGCTACAGTCCACTATTTTACCTGAATTGTAACAATTAGTTCTGTATCGACTGTCCGCCTCGCCTATATTCATCATCAGCTAGTAATCTTTTTACTTGAAACTATTTGAGTATGTGCACCTTGCTTTTAAAAGAAAAAATGCTGTGTCCATTTAATAATTCTTATGAATTTACAACAAATCCAACCTGCATCGTTTACAGCGTGAATTTTTAGGTCTAATTAGTGGCTGTGAAACAATCAAACGGAACAACTGAAGTGCAAGATTCTTTCCTTGTGTTGGATCAAATTTCTCTTACTAATACTTACTAAAATCGTATACAAATACATGGCATCGGTAAAGCGCTTAGATTTTAACTTTAGGGATTATTTTCGCTAACAATTGGAGTGCGAGACAAAAATTGCTTGTAAATTTTTTTTTGAGAAGTTGAAATTGCACGTCCTTTGAAATATTATTGATGTTAACGAGATTTGTTTTAAATATATATGTGTGAAAGAAGCACTTGCACGCCCCTAACTGGTCCCTGCAACTACAGCATGGTACGTTTGCATTCATGTGCATTTTGGAAATGTAGCTTTAGGAATGACGTTTGTTTCAGGGCAGTCTCTTACCAATGGAGCCAAGTATACCAACCCCCACTTTTGTTACTGACGTGGCTGCTGGCAATCTCGCTGTGCCTCCGGCTCCGTCCAGCGAAGTCCCTGCACAGTCTCTGCCCGCCATCACCATGTACCCATTCAACGCCGCCACCCCTACCACTACCGTTGTCAACACAACCATTGCTGTATCTGCGCCTGGAACCACCGTGACCACAGCTCACAGCGCTACCACAACCATGGCGAAACTTCCCACCGTCAGCTCTATCAACCGTGCTCCGTACAAGAAGCCATTGCCAACGTTTCCACGGCGATCATACACGAGCCCGACGTTTCTTGTGCGTAACGGCAATAAGGTTCAGTGTATGATGATGCCCCCGCAGCTGTCTGCGCAGGTGACCTTGATGTCAAGGTCGCCTGACGACGAAGTCTCCACGTTGCGGATGAACACTATGACCCCACCTCCCACTGCACCGAAATTCTGAACTAGCATGAATGCACGACTTTTAACCGTTTTCTTGTAACATTTAGTGCTATTAAATCTCTTAAATTGTAAATGTAAATATATGACCATTCAAACTGAATTATCAAAGTATTTTTTTTTTTTCATTTTTAACAAAATGACGTTTCCTTTTCCACCAATATTGGAGCGATAATTATAATCTGATACTATACTAATAATAGCAAAGGCCAGATATATTTATGACAGCATGACTTTCAAATGGTCAGATGTTTATATTTTCAAGAGAATTGTTGTTGATCTTTGTTTTAGAATGCAAAGCTAATTTGTAAGACTTAGCAACGGGTACATGAGTGCATTGTTAACAGTAACCTAACCAATCCACTGTACATGCGTGATTATTATGCATTTTGTGTAACACTATATCCATGTATTTCTATTGAATGTTCTTGTAGTGAATGTAGCACAAATTGATGCTTGTATGTCTGGTCCTAAGATTTTTGGCATGTTTTTTAACATCTCCACTTTGTATACAACTTTTGCTGTATACATGTTACATCAAGATGTACATGTATTTTAAATTCTAGGTAATCATGGTTTATTTTTCATCCGGGGGTTACATTAATATATTTGACTTAGCCGTATAGATTTATATATTACATACTATTTTGTCTTGAAAGTTAAGTATTGTATTTGGTAATTTATATGAGCCCAGCAGAACTTGTTTGATGTGTAAGTGTGTGAGTTGTCAATAAACACTAGCATTACCATGCCAGTTTGCTACTTGTTGAACTCTGAAAAAAAATATCATAATGTTCAAGCATCCAGCAGTTCATTTAAATTATTTAGTGTAATAAATGACGGACAAATGTGACCTGCCAAGGGAAAGGGGACCAGTTGGTTTTTGCATTTTCTAAATCTCCCATTATTTTATGATTCAAAAACGTATATTTTTTATACACTGGTTTGAAAATGGGACATTGTTCACCATGTGCGTGCGGGCACAGCTTGTCCACGCAATAACTAAGAAGTTCTACTTGACGGATCGTAACCAAATTCTGTTTATCACGTCAAAATGAAGAACCCTATTGGTTTTCAGTGACTTATTTCCCCTTGGCAGTCGTTTTTAATTTTCGCACTGTATCCTTGTCCACGCAATAACTCTAGTTCTACTTGACTGATCGTATCGTAACCAAATTTGGTAGACATGTTTATCACGTCAAACCTTCGGCACTCTTGTTGTATTTTATGACTGCTTCAATATATTTTAATTAAACTCCAAATGCATGCATATCGAAAACCATTAACGTGTTTTAGTGATGTTACTTCATGATGTCGATCTTGTGTCAAATCATGACATAATATATGCCCAGTCGCGTTAGCAGGCAACTTGCGTCTGCTGATATAATGCGTTCTAGTGATCGTAACTTTACTCAAAGTTGACGTAGTGCACGTGGTAGCCATTCTCTATGAGTGATCCGAATTACAGAGCTGTATATCTAGTATATCATGTGCTCGGATAATCGGGATTATGGTATGTGACATCGGTTGAGATGTTACGTTTAAAAAACTGATTAAATCGTACCGCCTGGAAATAAGTGGATGGCAGGTTGGAGCATGTGATGGGTAATTAACGATCGGGGTTCATCCTTACCGGAATGCCGACTGGAAACCTGGTTTGGCCCTCGCATACGTCTGGCATTTTCTGTGACAATTGAATCTGGTTATACCCCTTGTGTGATTATTACGATTATTCGTAATCGTATTACTTTTAGGCGAAGTGACTGGTGTGGTATGGACCTTCTGATTATTCTGATTTCAGGGCTGAATATATTTATTTTTTCTATGTAAATATTTCGTTCTGCTTTTGGGATTTTTCCCGCAATGCAGCAGGTTGAATACGGGATTGAACCCGATGGCCGGGCCTTAAATGACCTTAGCTGTTGAGGCACAAACAAACACAAACAAACGAAACCACCTGGAAATAGCGTATTATATCTTCACAACTAAGCAAGCTATTGACCTGAAATTGTCTCTTGATGCACAACTAAGATGAAAAATCTCAAAATATGGTAATTTTGCGACGCGCCACTTTACACTTCCGTATATAACGACAACCACCCAATTGGTCCCTTTTCCATTGGCGGGTCACAAATGCATGTCTGGCCTTTTTATATTGTCTTTATACTTTTCAAATATGAATTGACCGTGATACATGTTAATCAGTGTTTATTTATACCTGATATAGCATTTTGTTGTCGGTCTGTGTGTATTTCGTTGATATATATTATATACAACATTGTCTCATTTATGATGAACATTTGTTTAATGCCAATATGTTTTCTAATGTTGGCGATACATTTTACTGGTGGAATATGTTCTTTGCATTCAGCACAAGTTTTTTATGACCACCATTGAATTTCGTCTTTACAGTAAAGCTGGATTTGAATATCTTTGTACGCACAACCTAAAATGAAATGTATAAATAAACAACAAAACAAATGATATTGTTAGCAGAAATGGTAAGCATGAATTCCTTGGGACTTACAATAACCTACATATCAAACAAGTTCTGCTTGGAGTGTATGAGAAAGTCGCTATTTTCGACTGGTAATGTTAAGAGCATATACATAAGTGTTTATGTTTTCATGGACTTGTCCATTTTGATATGCCATTATGTTCCCTTATACAGAGTATACTGCTTGTTACAGGTGCTTGTTTATCTATTGACTGTAGTTTACTGTGCCTTGTTTAGATCAATGAACTACTATGTGTGTCCAGCTAACACTTGAGCTCTAGTATCTCTGTAATATGTATATTATATAAGATTTTTTCATCACAAAATTAGTATCTAGGTAATTCCAAAAACTTGATTTTGTGTACAGGTTAAAATGTTATTAAACTGGGAAAGATAAAACAAAACTAATCTCATTTGTGTGACTGGTGAAATTTGTCGTACGGCTGTTCTGACCAGTCTGAATATTGTCTCGTCTACCGTTGGCCATTCAGTCGTTAAAACCACCTTCCATTGAACAGGTCGCTATTGTGCTGCAGTAGTGTCCCAACAAATAATGAGTTGGACCTACCACAAATCAATCACATAATCGCTATTTTCCTAGTCATTTCTAACCTATGTAGATTCAGTTCAACGCTGCACGCTTGTCTGGGTGGTCGGGCGAACGCGACGGCGTAAATTAAGGGTAGGGTTCCTTCTTATAGGAATCACGATTTGCCTGGTTTGGCCCTCGGGTACGTTTTTATCTTTGGCCCTTTTGTTACCTGGGAGTTGAAGCCTCGTGCAGGCACCGGGGCGGGATCAACTGATCCTGAGAATAGTGCTGCAGTAGCCATTGCTTGTCGTAAAAGGCGACTAAACTGGCTTAACGATTGGGTTCATACTTTCCGGAACCCACTATACCGGATTTGGCCCTCATGTACATTTTTTGTATGTGAGAGTCGAGTCAGGCTATGCCCCATATATATAAAAGTAAGATTAGCACTAATCCTATTACTTTTAGGGGATGGGATAAATGATGCTGGTGTGGCGAGGGCCTGGCACCAGATCAGGTTGTTCTAATTTCAGGACTGAATATATATTTTGATTGTAAATATTGAGTTCTGAAGTTGGGATTTACCCCCCTCGGACAGGTGGATACGGGACACGACCCCGTTGACCCGTCTGCGTGTAGACTCCCTGAGGCTTGTACCTCTATGTCAGAAAAGCGGACGTTAAACCCTATTCACTCACTCATTACCTGGGAGTTGAATTGGGTTATTGCCCATTATAAAGTGGTAAGACTATTACTGATCCTAATGCTTTTGGAAGGGGCCCAAGTGATTCTGGTGTGGCGAGGACCTGGCATCAGATCAGTATTATTCTGATTTCAGGGCTGAATATATAGTTTTGTTGTTGTAAATATTCAGCTCTGATTTTGGGATTTTCCCCCCATTTTTACATGTACTTGTACAGGTTATATATGGGATTTAGTACTAAACCCATTGACCCGGCCTTAAATGACCTTAGCTGTTGATAGGCCGTTAAACCCCAACAACCAAACAAACTGCACGCTCGTCTGATGGTAATCTACGTTTGTTTTCTTGATGCATCCTGTAAGCAATTTCAAACAGGGCAGACTGAATTTTAGTCTGTGGAAGGAAAGCAAAATTAAGCCCATGTTGAATCATCTTTCGCCTGCCACATTGTATGTAGCAGTTAGACATAACTTCTAAAGCTTGACAACATATATAAGTAATGTTTGAAGCCAACTTCACATTCTGTTTGTACCAAATCGCTGGAATATCGGTTACCGGAAACCCTCACATGTTGATTGCTTAGTGTATAGTAATTTTATCCCACCTTGCACTGAAAATGCACCTTTCGTATTCTCCTGATTAACCTGGGAATCTTGTAGTATTTATAAATCACTTGGATCTTTCACACACAGTTTAATAATTGGGATGCAAATCTTGATATTTCAGTAGTCTTAACATATGCAGGAGGCAATTAGTTAAATATGAATTTGTCGTGAAAATGTTTTCATATTTAGTTAATACTTACAAGTATATGCTATGGCTACTCTGAACCTTCAAGAAAATCATGTATTTCTGCTGTAAATGGCCATGTTTTGTATGTCTGATTTTTTCCCCATTAATCTGTTTATATCTTCATCTGTACTGTTAAACCTAGTCATGCAGTCAATCAACCTGCTAATTAGGGTTTATTCATTCATTACTAATTAATAACCAATGTGCCTTGTAATATTTGTTTTTGTAAAATTATTTTTTTCCATTATGGAATGGGTCGGTCAAGTGACTGGTGTGGTAAGGACCTGGCACCAGGTCGGGTTATTCTAATTTCAGGGCTGAATAAATATATATGTTCTGATTTTCGAATTCCCCTCTCAATGCAGCAAGTTAAATGTGGGATCGAACCTGTTAGCCTGGACATAAATGACCATAGCTGTTGATAGTCTGTTAAACACCAATAAATCCTATTCCATTTCTTCTTTTTGGCATTTTGTATGCGACAGTGGAATCTGGTTATGTGAGTATTATGATTATTCGTAATCCTATTTTAGGGGAAGGGGCCAAGTGACTTTGGTGTGCTATGGACCTGACACCAGGTCGTGTTAATCTAATTTCAGGGCTGAATATATTTTTTCTCTGTAAATATTCCGTTCTACAAACAAACCTATTCCATTATGGGAGATACAAACTTTATTAATGCAACTAATAGCTATACATATAAATTCATCAGCCTTTGATCATCCTTTATGGAAGTGTTCTCAGTTTGATTTGTTCATGTGCTATCATTGTATATTTATCATTTATCATCATGCATCAATTTGATTCACGATCATATACATTAATCATACTACCAGAAATCTGTATTGTGCTCTAGTTGCCGTACAAATTAGCTTGGAAAAAGAACCTTATGATGCCTGCGACCAGTATAGGGCCTACACTGTTTGCCATTTATTCATTCATTCATTCATTGAAGGTGTCTTACTGGTGATATCCAAATAATATATACTTTCAAGAAATACAAAAAGAATGGCAAGATTTTGTGGGGGGAAAATCCCAATTCTGGGTTGATCACCAAGATTTTCACCAATGACTTGTACATGTATGTCCTGATTTGTGACAGACTGGAGAAATGGGACTTGTGGCAATTCCATGGGTGAAAGTTTTCAGTAATTGGATAATTGTGTATGCATATATGAAAACACAACAGAACATTTCTGACTCGCATAGTATGTACAAACAAACACCTTGTAGGTGGCAGGTGGGAGTATGCTATTTTTGCCCCCAATGCAACCTGTTAAATGCGGGATCAGTGGGTAGATCAGTGGGTGGCAGGTGGGAGCATTTGATGGGTAATTTCACGATTGGGAATTATTCTTACCGGAATCCCGAACGGTTCGGCCCTCCGGTACGTCTTTGGCAATCTTGTATGTGATGGTTAAATCTGGTTATACCTCTTGTACGAGTAATACGATTATTTCTAATCCTATTTTAGGGGAATGGGCCAAGTGACTGGTGTGGTATGGACTTGGAACCAGGTCCAGTTATTCTAATTTCGGGGCTGAATTTATTTTTACTCTTATGTAAATATTCCGTTCTGATTTTGGAATTTTACCTCCAATACAGCAGGTTAAATATGGGATCGAACCCGTTTCCCCGGCCTTACACGACTTTAGCTGTTGATAGGCATTTAAACACCAATAAACAAACAATAAATACGAAATCGAATCCGTTGACCGGGCCTTAAATGACCTTAGCTGTTGATAGTCCGTTAAACACCAATAAAGAAACATTCTATTCTGACTTGCACCCATGCATTTCTGGTCGGTCGATATCCTGATATTTTAGCACATTCCTGCAGTCGGATATGGATATGTACTGTTTGTTAGAAGCAGAACTTGTGATTTACTGACTGATGGGTAATTTAACGATCGGAGACTGGAGACCTGGTTTGGCTCTTGTATGCGTCTTTGGCATTCTTGTATGCGAGAGTTGAATGGTTATACCCCTTATATGAGTAATATGATTATTCGTAATCCTATTGCTTTTAGAGGAAGAGGCCAAGTGACTGGTGTGGTATGGGCCTGGCACCAGGTCTCGATGCAGCAGGTTAAATACAGGATCAAACCTGTTGGCCCGGCCTTAAATTACCTTTGCTGTTGATAGGCTGTTAAACACCAATAAAGAAACGAACAAACAGCTTACGACCTGATCAGACTGGATGCGCAGGGTGATTTTTACACCTGTAAGCCCCATTCTGTATTGTCACATCCACATTCGAGTCTGGTCCTACATGTCAAATTATGAATATGACTTGGGCATTAATGGCAATGACAAAGGCCCAACTTTGTTGTGGCCAACATTTGAAACCGATTTGCCCAGGTCAATATTCTGGACATACACAAGGTAATTCAATGCTAGCTGTTACATTGGTACATTGTACATATCATTGAGTGTATATAGTAACTGACCAGGTTATGCAGAGTGATGATATACTGTTGGTCACAGTACATTTCATTCATGAATATCAAACTTCACTCGTTGCATTGCTTTGCCACGCCATATGTGACCGTGATTGAAGAAATTGGGCTTCTAGTATGTTTCATGTGCTGACAAAGCAATACAACAATGGGATTTGCTTGTTATAAAGCTGTGTTCTGAATGTAGTAGGCCATGACTGAAATTCTGTTCTACTTGATTTTTTGTCTGTGATTGTGTCGAGTGAAATTATTATAAAATAATGTAGAGTTTTGTTACCTTATTGAAAGTTTATGGAGTAGTAGATTAGTATTACATTTATTTAACCATTTCCCACAGCAGATCATTTTCATGTTGCTTCAATTCTGGAGCCTGTTTCACTAAACTTTGTATGATAAAATTGTTCGCAAGATTTCTTTGACCGTAACACCATTAAATAACTTCATGGAATTTACTTTACACACCCGTGGATTCGACTGCCTGTCGGTGTTTTATCTACTATTTTGAGTTGGTGTGTCTAATTGATCTCTTCTGAAAAAGTGGCATGCCGTACTTTGTGTTGAATCCAAAATTTATAAACATGACAGTGGGTGGCAGGTGGGAGCACGCAATGGGTAATTTAACGATCGGGGTTCATCCTTACCGGAATCCCGACTGGAGACCTGGTTTGGCCCTCACATACGTCTTTGGTATTTTGTATGTGACAGTTGAATCTGGTTATACTCCTTATGTGAGTATTACGATATTCGTAATCCTAATTTAGGGGAAGGGGCCAAGTGACTTGGTGTGGTATGGACCTGGCACCAGGTCAGGTTCTAATTTCAGGGCTGAATATATTTGTTCTCGATGTAAATGTTCCGTTCTGATTTTGGGATTTTCCCCCCAATGCAGCAGGTTAAAATGGGATCGAACCCGTTTGCCCGGCCTTACATGACCTTAGCTGTTGATAGGCCGTTTAACACTAATAAACAAAACAAACAAAATAAACGTGACAAGAAACTGAGAATGGCTTGCTGCTGTTGGATTTGGTCCATTAATCTTTGTTCGTGTGTAGCTACCAAAGTGGACAATTTGGTGGCAGTCTGTATACATGTATCTGAATGGTTGACATTGCTGTTTATCTAGTCGTACAGTTCTAGTCTATAGTGATTGATCTCGGCTTTTTTATTTATATGTTTATTTGTTGCGATAATTATGTATGAACAATTTGAATCTGAACAATTTTCTGGATGCTGCTCAAAGGCCGTAGCTTGTCCCAAATGACATCAAATTGACAGATTGGTGTGCCCTTTGATTGTTGGTTTGGGTAAAGATAGGCTTGCCTACTTATGTGTAATCTGATCTCAATCAAACAACAGATTAATCCAGAGGATGCGAGAGTATGCATCTCTTAACGATGTATCTATTCTGGAGGATTCATATCTTGGCTGTAAATTAAGTGACTAGTGTGGTCTAGACCTGGCACCAGGTCAGGTTATTTTAATTCAGGGCTGAATATATATTTTTTCAATGTAAATATTCGGTTCTGATTTTGGGATTGTCCATCCAATGCGGTAGGTTAAATACGGGAACAGGTTCCCGGCCTTAAATGAACGCAGCTGTTGATGGCCGTTATAACACCAATAAATAAAATCAAATCTTGGCTGTAGATGTTAATGGGGTTCACACGTGAGACCAAGTGATCTGGTGTAGTAAGGGTGCCCGACACCAGATTAGAACACTGCCTTTCGTTGCTGAAAGTTGATATTGCTTTTTCAGTACTGAATGTATGGAGCTCGCTTACATACGGTGCATTCCCGTCTGTATATGACCTTGCAGTTGAACGGATGTAACGCCCGTCCCAATAATTCCTCTATATTTATAAATCTGAATAAATGTTTAGATGATTTTATTTTGAAAAGCAACAGGTTTTTGTACATATGACATACTTTTCAATGATGTAAATAACATGATTGAAGTGCACTGTTGTTGATATAATTGTGGAATTTGATTGGTTTGCGAAAATATTGTTCTCTTCAACAGAATTGAAATCCATATTGTCTGGAGAAATCCCAACTTGTTGCAGTATAGCATCATTCCTGAAATAAATGGTTAAAACACCGTTGACATGTATATATAAAAATAATTTAAAAAAAAAATGTGTTACTATTATGCAACTACTGCAGCAAATTGGTGCAATCAAGTGTAGATATCATTGGAAATTCTGCTGATGATTATATATGACTTTCTGGGATATCTGGGCTTTAGTAGTTACCGAGATCTGTAGGAAACCTTATGTCAAATTGCGAGAACGAAGAAACGTTAGTTATTTGAACATCAAGTCCCATGTAATGAAACATGAAATGACCTTTTTGCCTAGCATTGAAGTGCTGTGGCTTAATTGCATTTTTATGAACCACCACAAGTGTGGAGGTGGCCATTTTAGTGTTGCCATTGTCCGTCACAAGGTTAAACGTTTTTGTTTGAGCTTATATCTTCAATAGTATTAGGCCTACAGACACCACCATACACACCATACATGCAATCGTGAGCCAGTGATGTGCACCGCAAACCACTGAAACAAATTAGTGGATGGCAGGTGGGATCATGCCATGGGTAATTTAACTTTTGCGATTCATCCTTATCGGGTGGGCTGCCCCGTGCAGGCACCGGGGCGGGATTAACTGATCCTGAGGCCCCGTGCAGGCACCGGGGCGGGATCAACTGATCCTGAGAATAGTGCTGCAGTAGCCATTGCTTGTCGTAAAAGGCGACTAAACTGGCTTAACGATTGGGTTCATACTTTCCGGAACCCACTATACCGGATTTGGCCCTCATGTACATTTTTGGCTTTCTTGTATGTGAGAGTTGAGTCGGGCTATGCCTCATATATAAAAGTAAGATTAGCGCTAATCCTATTACTTTTAGGGGATGGGATAAATGATGCTGGTGTGGCGAGGGCCTGGCACCAGATCAGGTTGTTCTAATTTCAGGACTGAATATATATTTTGATTGTAAATATTGAGTTCTGAAGTTGGGATTTACCCCCCTTGGACAGGTGGATATGGGACTCGACCCCGTTGACCCGTCTGCGTGTAGACTCCCTGAGGCTTGTACCTCTATGTCAGAAAAGTCGGACGTTAAACCCTATTCACTCACTCACTCACTCACTGATCCTGAGAATAGTGCTGCAGTAGCCATTGCTTGTCGTAAAAGGCGACTAAACTGGCTTAACGATTGGGTTCATACTTTCCGGAACCCACTATACCGTATTTGGCCCTCATGTACATTTTTGGCTTTCTTGTATGTGAGAGTTGAGTCAGGCTATGCCCCATATATATAAAAGTAAGATTAGCACTAATCCTATTACTTTTAGGGGATGGGATAAATGATGCTGGTGTGGCGAGAGCCTGGCACCAGATCATTGTTCTAATTTCAGGACTGAATATATATTTTGATTGTAAATATTGAGTTCTGAAGTTGGGATTTACCCCCGTTGGACAGGTGCACACGGGACACGACCCCGTTGACCCGTCTGCGTGTAGACTCCCTGAGGCTTGTACCTCTGTCGGAAAAGCGGACGTTAAACCCTATTCACTCACTCACTCACTTATCGGGTGGGTGGTTGGTCGGGCGAATGCGACGTCATAAATTAATGGTAGGTGTTCGTCCTTGTAGGAATCACGACGTGCCTGGTTTGGCCCTCGGGTACATTTTTACCTTTGGCTCTGTTGTTACCTGGGAGTTGAATTGGGTTCTTGCCCATTATAAAAGTAGTAATATATAGTTTTTTAGCTCACCTGAGCGAAGCTCATGTGAGCTATTGTTACCGCAATGTGTCCGTCGTCATCCGCGAACATTTTCAAACGTCTTCTCGGAAACCATTGGGCCTATGGTCACCAAACTTCATGGTCATGGTCCTTAGGTAGGGGGATTACAAAATTGTTAAAATGACGTCATTACGTAATCCAAGATGGCCGCCGTCTAAAAATAGCACAAATTCTTAAAAAAATCTTCTCAAGAACCGCCAACCGGATTTCGACAAAACTTGGTAGGAATGATCGATGTACATTGCTCTTTCAAAGTTGTTAAAATGGTGACCCTGGGGTTAAAAATTGGCGTGGCCCGTGGGGTCAAATTTTATTTTTGACTGAATATGGTCATTTCATATATCAAATTGAAGGTATCAATGAGGCGATCACTCTGGTGCATTTTTTGTCGAAATCGGATTGTTATGTCATCCAAGATGGCCGCCGAAAGGTCAAAAGGTCGTTCTTTTATCAGAGATTTCAAAATTCTTCTTCACATGAACCGCTTGGCCCATGGTAGCCAAACTTAAAAGTTATGGTCCATGGGTGAAGCCTTTTCAGATTTGTTAAAATGGAGGTCATCGCTAATCCAAGATGGCCGCCGTCTAAAAATAGCATAAATTCTTAAAAAATCTTCTCATCATGAACCGCTTGCCGGATTTCGACGAAACTTTGTAGGAATGATCAATGTACATTGCTCTTTCAAAGTTGTTAAAATGGTGACCCCGGGGTCAAAAATGGGCGTGGCCCGTGGGGTCAAATTTTATTTTTGACCAAATATGGTCATGTCATATATCAAATTGAAGGTATCAATGAGGGATCACTCTGGTGCATTTTCTGTCGAAATCGGATTGTTATGTCATCCAAGATGGCCGCCGAAAGGTCAAAAGGTCATTCTTTTATTAGAGATTTCAAAATTCTTCTTCACATGAACCGCTTGGCCCATGGTAGCCAAACTTAAAAAAAGTTATGGTCCATGGGTGAAGCCTTTTCAGATTTGTTAAAATGGAGGTCATCGCTAATCCAAGATGGCCGCCGTCTAAAAATAGCATAAATTCTTAAAAAATCTTCTCATGAACCGCTTGCCGGATTTCGACGAAACTTGGTAGGAATGATCGATGTACATTGCTCTTTCAAAGTTGCTAAAATTGTGATCCCGGGGTCAAAAATGGGCGTGGCCCGTGGGGTCAAATTGGGGTCAAATTTTATTTTTGACCGAATATGGTCATGTCATATATCAAATTGAAGGTATCAATGAGGCGATCACTCTGGTGCATTTTCTGTCGAAATCGGATTGTTATGTCATCCAAGATGGCCGCCGAAATGTCAAAAGGTCGTTCTTTTATTAGAGATTTCAAAATTATTCTTCACATGAACCGCTTGGCCCATGGTAGCCAAACTTAAAAGTTATGGTCCATGGGTGAAGCCTTTTCAGATTTGTTAAAATGGAGGTCATCGCTAATCCAAGATGGCCGCAGTCTAAAAATAGCATAAATTCTTAAAAAATCTTCTTCTCATGAACCGCTAGCCGGATTTCGACGAAACTTGGTAGGAATGATCGATGTACATTGCTCTTTGAAAGTTGTTAAAATGGTGACCCCGGGGTCAAAAATGGGCGTGGCCGGTGGGGTCAAATTTTATTTTTGACTGAATATGGTCATGTCATATATCAAATTGAAGGTATCAATGAGGCGATCACTCTGGTGCAATATTTGTCTGAATCGGATGATTGTCATCCATGATGGCCACCAAAAGGTCCATTTATTCAAGATTTTTAACGTCTTTTTCTCGGGAACCACATGGCCGATGCTGAGTGAAGCATTTTCAGATTTTGTAAAATGAGTCATCGCTTAATCCAAGATGACCGCCATCTAAAAATAGCACAATTTTTTTAAAACACATGAACTCCATGTCACATTCTCCTCTGGTGTTCATGGAGTCAGGTGAGCGAATTAGGGCCATCATGGCCCTCTTGTTTAAATATCAGTTCTGATTTGGGGATTTTCCCCCCATTTGTACAGGTAATAATACAATGTATGGGATTAAACAAACTAAACCCATCGAACCGGCCTTAAATGACCTTAGCTGTTGATAGGCTGTACACCCCAACAAACAAGCAAAATCATCCTTACCGGTATCCCGAACAGAGACCTGGTTTGGCGATATCTGCGTTATACAAAAAAAATTCCTGGTACCGACCATGTGAACCGGGTGACCGTACAATAATTAGAATGTTGCTTTGTTTTGTATCAAAGCGGTAGGTGGGGGGCATCCGTGTTCACTCACTGTGAACATATTTTCTAGTTTATACATGTGTATGCAAACATTTTACTCAATATTGTATTATATGCTGTTGTTTGTCCGAGTATCAAATGTAGTGAAAAACTATTTGTTACATTATTGGTCGACCTAATTACTTTATATCTTTCTTGGTCAATATTTGTGTTGGCCACATAAATGATTGGCAGCATCTATTTTGGGATCTTCTCTATTTTGGCATGTGAATGGCAATCGTGACAAAATTTTGTTCTTCATATTCAACTGAATCTAAATCCTGTAGCATTTGACCACTCGTAAATATGGGCAGGTAGCCAAACACAATGGGACCTTACAACATGGCAACCATCATATATAAACTCGGATGAGAATATTGGTGGTTGGTTGGGAACATGCGATGGGTAATTTAACGATCAGGGTTCATCCTTTCCGGAGACCTGGTTTGGCCCTCTAATACGTCATTGATGATTTTAAATGACCGT
Source organism: Conchocele bisecta (assembly GCA_029237695.1). Taxonomy (NCBI): domain Eukaryota; kingdom Metazoa; phylum Mollusca; class Bivalvia; order Lucinida; family Thyasiridae; genus Conchocele; species Conchocele bisecta. Next base: position 32,779,696 of record CM055281.1, read on the forward strand.
AGCTATTGATAGGCCATTAAATCGCAACAAACTAACAAAACAAAAGTACTAAACCCATTGACCCGGCCTTAAATGACCTGAGCAATTATGTGCTGTTACAGGAGAAATTAGTGGGTGGTGGTCGGGCGAACGAGACAGCGTAAATTAATGGTAGGGGTTCCCCCTTATAGGAATCACGATTTGCCTGGTTTGGCCCTCAGGTACGTTTTTATCTTTGGCTCTGTTCTTACCTGGGAGTTTAATTGGGTTATTGCCCATTATAAAAGTAGTAAGATTATTACTGATCCTACTGCTTTTGGGAGGGGCCAAGTGATTCTGGTGTGGCGAGGACCTGGCATCAGATCAGGATTATTCTGATTTCAGGGCTGAATATATAGTTTTATTATTGTAAATATTCAGTTCTGATTTTGGGATTTTCCCCCCATTTGTACATGTACTTGTACAGGTAATATATGGGATTTAGTACTAAACCCATTGACCCGGCCTTAAATGACCTTAGCTGTTGATAGGCCGTTAAACCCCAACAAACAAAACTGGAGAAATTAGGATTATGGGTTTTGCGACCAGTGTAGTTCCAGATCAGGAGCTGTGGGTGGCATGTGGGAGCATGCGATCGGCGTTCATCCTTACCGGAATCCAGACTGGAGACCTGGTTTGGCCCTCACATACATCTTTGGCATTTTGTAATCGACAGTTGAATCTGGTTATACCCATTATAAGTTAAATCCTACCGGTGTTACTTTTTAATAGGGGAAGGGGCCAAGTGACTTTGGTGTGGTATGGACCTGGCACCAGGTCAGGTAATTCTAATTTCAGGGCTGAACATTTTTTTTCTCTTGTAAATATTCTGTTCTGATTTTGGGATTTTCCCTCCAATGCAGCAGATTTAATGCGGGACTGAACCCATTGGCCTGGCCTTAAATGACCTTAGCTGTTGATAGACCATTAAACACCAATAAACAAACTGATCAGGAGCTATACTGGTTACTAATACGATCAGCCCCATTTCTCCAGCCACGGCCATACTTGTTGCTAATGTTGCGAGCTGCCATTTTGTGGTGAGTGCCCATATTAACCCATTTTGTGTATGATGGTGATTGATTTCTCAATGAAATAGTATGTTGCTACCACTCATTTGAACCATATTGACGGGACTACTCGCCTGGCAGGATATGCATTTCTTAACAGTGAATCAATCACACCTGTGGCAAAGTGATCTGATGTAGTATTAAGGTTACTTGGCACCAGATCTGGACACCGATTTTCGGTGCTGGAAAATATTTATTGCAATTTTAGTGCTAAATGTACGCTGCTGCCTCCATTCCATACAGGTGCATTCCTGTAGGTATATGGCAAAACTCCAATCGACCGAGTGGTAATAACATGTTCTTTTGGTGAGATATAAAATGTTTTCTGTGTATCTTCAGCTTGAAATGTTATTTGTGGAGAATGCCATGCTAATGTCGTTTGATAATCAAGTTTATCGGGCAAGGCTAAGTAACGCATACATATTCTGAGGCTTGCCAAGGAATTGAAAACGATTCGGAGCAAAGTCCGATATAATAAACTTTAAATCAAGAGACTAGCATGGTAATATATTTATCGGGTAACCTTGTATGCTACGAAATGAGCAAATATAATGTGGGTGGCTTTCATTGAAAAAAATGACGAGTCGGTTTACGTCATTACACTTGACGTCATTCAATAACATTGTAACCTGGAATTCTTGTATGCGAGAGTTGAATCTGATCGATGCTGGATACAAGAATTTGTGGTCTGTATTCTGCCACTTCACAGCTGCTTGCCTGATAAATAGGTGGACGAAGTCCAATTCCAGGAGGAGGACCACCATTGGACAACAATCTGACAAAACCAGGTTTATTTACTTGTCCGTTTTCTTAACAATCGCCTGGAAAAAAAATGTGCTTAGAAAATTGTACTACCGTGTTTGTTCATGTCTAATCTAACAAATCTAGTACCTACTGTTTTAGTTGGTACCCGTGTCATCTTTGTAAATAAGCCTGGTTTTAGCAGATTGCAGCCTGTTTGAAATGTGTGATTATTAAAGGTATGTACAGAAACGTGCCAAGTTCACAAATGAAATCTTGCACTAAAGAAATTGGTAAACCAGTTGTAATTTCTCTAAATGCATAGGTATGATTATGGATATAATAACCAATGGTGTTGCATAGCTGTAATCTATTTTTGCTTGTTGCACATGCACTATGTACGACCTTGTTATTTAAGTGGTTGTCGTGGTATGTCACAGAAATTATGTGATTTGTGATAAAATTTGGGAAGTTACAAATGCACTATGAAAATTTATGTTACTTTACAAAGTAATTCACACGTATTTATACATGTATTGTAATAATATTGTACTGATATGGCAACCACTATATTATGCACAAGAACGGAAATTGAAGACGACACTGACTTGCCAATCTTTTCGGTACAAAATTTCAGTTTGGCACAATTTGCATAAACAAAATGTATGTCGTATTTCGTGAAGTAAAGTCTATAATGTAAACTTTGTTGTTCGTGATTATTATTAACCCATGGCACAATTGGGCCATAAACAAAATAGAAATGTGGCCTGTCCTGTCCGCACACGATTGCCACCGCTGGCAGCCACAGAAAACAAGGCACATTTGACACGGGGCCAGAGAAGCGTGGATTTGTCGCGGCATGAAAGCAGACCATTGGGGCAATTGGCATGTGAAAAATTATGAGTGCCTGCTATACAGATATAATCATTTAGTAATATTTATTTTACTGATAGTGGTGGGTGGTTAGTCGGGCGAACGCGGTGTGTAAATTAATGGTGGGGTTCTTGTAGGAATCACGATTTGCCTTGTTTGGCCCTCGGGTATGTTTTTATCTCTGGCTCCTTTTGTTATCTGGGAGTTTAATTGGGTTATTTCCCATTATAAAAGTAATACGATTATTACTGATCTACTTTTGGGAGGGGGCCAAATTTTAAGGAAACGCGGTATCTCGGTGTGGAAATTTGCGTCCTGATATAAAATGTATAATAATGCCAATCAATACATTTGGTGAATGAATGTTTATTTTGCCAGAAAATGTCTCGTGTCTAATATAAGAATATTTTGTGCCTACCGAGTGGGCGTGTACCATTAATAGACATTAGAATTACAAGACATTTTACCAGTTTCAAACAAGTTTCATACGCACTAAATATGTGACATTCTAATGCACTCTATAAATATCACGCAATCTGATTGGCTGGTGGTCATACATTACAGGTGATTGTTGATGAATGGTCGCAAATTATTTCAATATGTAGTCTTGCGCCAGTAGTAAAGGGAGTACATTAGAAATAGGTTAACCGCATTGTAATTTTGAAATTCGCGGCGTATATCAGAAAATGATGGGTTGGAAAACATGTTTAATTAAACAGATTTTCCGACTTCTCATTTTCTGATATATGCCGCAAATTTCAAAATTACAATAAAGTTAACCCTATATTGACCCTGGGCTTGGCGGAGGCAGGAGTATAGTGGATTTTTCACAGGGCAGTAGAGGACCATTAGAGAGCAATGCGTGTGAAATATCGAGCAGAAATTACAGGAAACGGAAATGACGTTGGAGGGCAGATTTTTATGTGACCCTCCCCACCAACCTTGACACTCGGGTAAATGTCTTATTTCCTTGATTTGATATGTCTCGCACGCATTGCTCTCTGTCGTAGATGATAGTCCCTAGTCCGCCCCTGCTAAGCCCAGGGTCAAGGTCACAACTTGGTGCATTTGAAACCTTAACGCTCTGGTAAATGTCTTATAATTTCCGTTTCCTTTCACTCCTGTGCTTGACCCCGTTGACCCGTCTGCGTGTAGACTCCCTGAGGCTTGTACCTCTATGTCAGAAAAGCGGACGTTAAACCCTATTCACTCACTCACTCACTCCTGTGCTTGATATTTCACACGCAATGATTTAAAGGTACATGCCCACTCAGTAGGCACAACATGAGCTTTATAGGAATTACATAAGTAATTGTTTCGCTATTCCACCAGTTATAAAAATTATGCATGTATGTTCATTTAGTAATATTTATTTTACTGATATTGACTCCCGGGTGTAAGTTTTTAATGTCTTCTCAATTACTCGTGAACTCCACCAATTTCAATAACATTTGCCAATGTCTAGGGATGCTGCAATGTTTCACACATAACCCAAGCCCGGACGGACACCCAAGGTTAATGTCGCTGGGGACTTGTGTTCAACTGGTTTGTAAGGCTTTTATGTTGTTAATGTTTTATCAATTACTCTTGAAGTCCTTCACCAAATTCAATAGTATTTGCCCACAATGTCTGTAGGGATGGTGGGTGGTTGGTCGGGTGAACTTGACAGCGTAAATTAACAGTAGGGGTTCCTCCTTGTAGGAATCGCGATTTGCCTGGTTTGGCCCTTCGTCTCTTTTGTTACCTGCGAATTGAATTGGGTTATTGCCCATTATAAAGTAGTAAGACTATTACTGATCCGGAGTTGAATTGAATTGCCCAATATAGAAGCAGTAAGATTGTTACTGATCCTACTGCTTTTGAGAGGGGGCACAGTGGGTATCGCGAGGACCTGGCATCCGATCGGGATTATTCTGATTTCGGGGTTAAATATATATATTCAGTTCCGATTTTGGGATTTTCCCCCCATTTGTACAGGTAATATACGGGATTTAGTACTAAACCCATTGACCAGGCCTAAAATGACCTTCACTGGTGATAGACCGTTAAACCCCAACAAACTGATGGTGCTCGCATACGACCCATGCCTGAACACCCAAGGTCAAGGTCACTAGGGACTTATGTTCACCTTTGTAAGGCAAATGTGTTGAACTATTTAATATACTGAAAGGATAAAGAAACGCAGGGTAAACATTTGAGGTGATTAGGTTTTGACCGATAATTCATTAGTAATTGAATCACAATTGACGGTACCCCCCAATATCGCACAGTGAAATCCACTGTTTTGTCAGTATCTCGTATGCCCCCCTCGCGCATCTGTCACAGCCCTGATTCTCTTGTGCATGGAATTCATCAGTGCATTTATCCTTCTTATTGTGATATTGTTCCACTCTTCCAACAATGCAGTCCTTACTTGGTCGATATTAGAAGGGGTATTCCGACACCCCCTTATCCTCCTGTCCAGTTCGTCCCACAGATGTTCGATTGGGGACAATTCGGGACTACGCTGGCCAGTCCAGTGGGTTAATGTTATGGTCAGCGAGAAAGTCTTGACAAACTCTGGCTACATGGGGCCGGGCATTATCATGCTGGAAAATTAGTTGACGCTGTTGCACAAATGGAACAACAACCGGGCGGAGGATTTCATCCCTATATCTTACGGCAGTTAAATTCGCGGCTACCACAATCAACAGTGACTTTACTCCATGAGATATCCCTCCCCAGACCATAACCGAGCCACCCTCAAACCTATCCCTCTCAAGAACGCAAGCGTCGGCGAAGCGTTCCCCACGACGTCGGTATACACGACGTCGAATGTCCGGACGAAAACAGAGTTAACCGGGACTCATCTGTGAAAAAGTCTTTTCTCCATTGCCTCATCGGAAATCATCTGGGAGCATGTGCCTCCAACCACGCCATACGACGCGCGCGACGTGCACGAGTGAGAGGCAGACCAACGTAGGGACGACGTGCTCGCAGACCAACCTTGCGCAATCGATTTCTTACAGTTTTGGGGTGAACGTGGCGATTATGATTTCCTACCGTGTTAATAGCGGTTTCAGTGGCAGTAACGTGGCGATTACGTAGTTGGGCGAGACGAATAGCCCTGTCTTGACGTCGCGACGTTACGCGCGGACGTCTCGATCTCGGTCTGTCGGCAACCCTTCCGGTCTCTCTCAGACGACGGACAAGACGTTCTATGGTGGAAACATTCACACCGAACTGCATAGCAACCTGCTGTTGCGTTTGACCTTGCATTAGCAATGCAATAGCCGGACCCGTCTGAACTTCCGTCAGACGTACCATGATTGTGAGAGCTATAAATTCAGTGTAAATTGCGGAAAACGATGTGTATACCTCAAGCGTATCAAATGGTATGACAAAATGTTTTGACGAACTTATCATCATCATGCTGCACGTGTTTTGGGCTTTTTATCACTTTCTCTATGTGGTACGGTGCATTACACGGTTGAGTAACTTTAGGCACCGGTTTGGGTGCACAGTGACCAAGATAGTCGCCGGACCGGTTTTCATAATTTTAGGCCAAGCATTTAAATAATTATTGCGTATATTGTTACCCTGCGTTTCTTTTCAGTATATTTTCTCAATAAGTTCTGTTTCCTTTCACGCATTTGCTTCATATCTCGTACATATCTAATGGTCCTCTACCTCACTGTGGCAAATCCACGTTTGTCCCACTCCATTTTGGACAGAACTTTGCCTCGTTTTCTATCAAAGCAGTATGTGGGGGCACATCCGTGTTCTATGAACACATTTTCTAGTTTTCATGTTGGTCGCACAGGGATTTTTCCGACACTGCGATATCTGAGATCCTTAAAAAGAACAAACTCCATTCATACAAAAATAATAATTTACTGAAAAATGGACGGAAGCATACAATCATACATAATATGCCAGCCGCATTTAATTTAATAAGTCTCGGATCTAAGTCAACTTTATTTACATTAAATAATCCATTTATTTAAAAAATACATGCCTTGCTATATTTTTTCTCAATGTAAATATTCCGTTCTGATTTTGGGATTTACTCCTCAATGCAGCAGGTTAAATACGGGATTGAACCTGGCCTTAAATGACCATAGCTGTTGATAGGCCGTTAAACAGCAATAAACAAACAAAATGGATTTCCTTACTCGGCAGACATTTTTACATTAGACACGATCAGCAGACCCTGCATGCCAAAAAATGTAAATAAAGTGTACCATGCTCTGGGACTAAATTCATAATATACTAGAGAAGTAATACATAAACACAATTGGGCACCCGTTTCATTAAACTTCTTAAACTAAAATGTTAGTGAGCTGATTTTTGTTAAATTTGCCTCTCACATTACTAACGTTACCATTTTGCACCCACAGGCATTCGGCGTGTTTCGGCGGCTTTCATCGGTATAATGTATATATGAATAGGCTTCTAACTTTGGTCGGACACGACCTCGTTATCGTAACAAAATAACATGTTTAAAATTGTAATTTTCTATGCATTCTATGTATTTCTGCAGTATATCGATAATTCTCAATTGATCATAATTATGAACTTGCCACTACTGTACTGACGTTAGAGCCTATACACATTATTTCATTTGTTATGATACAAGGTTGTGTCCGACCTAGGAAAGTAGATGTAATTTGATATTATGTGCATACTTATGTTCTATCTATGTTATTTTAGCAAGATAACAATAATTGTCAACATGTGCACTTTCCGCCAAAATATTCACATTGGCGTTAATAAAATCGCGGAATTTGTTCTGATACGAGGTCGTGTCCGACCAAAGTTAGAAGCCTTGTTAATATATATATGTATATACATGTACATAGTTATACCGATGAAAGCCGAAACACGATGAAAGCCGAAACACGCAGATTGCCTGTGGTTGGACCTAAATGCACACAGTTATATGTGTACACATCAGCTACAGATTTTCCAACTTCGGCTGTCAGTGTAACTGTTATTGTAAGTAAATTTTGCACCAAACTTCTTAAGTCGTACGACGTTTAGTGAAACGAGGCCCCCGAATGCTACCAACTGGTCGTAGCTAGATTCTGTACAACAACAATCGTACTGTGGTCTACACATTAAACTGGCAGAAACCACACAATGGCAAATATCTGTACAGTGCACATTTTGTTTATGCTAAAATCGTATTAAAAATGCAAAATATTATCACAGAATAATGTATATGTATATACATATAATTGAGACCTGTATTGTGATTTAGGCACGTAACATTTATATAGTTACTACCGGTATGTGTACAAAGGAAACCCATTGCATTCAGAATACACCTTTATGGGTATGTATCTTATTTTTTAACTATTCCATTTTTGTTAATTCTCAATGAAAAGTTTATGTTGTGACCACTCATTTGAGTTGTCTCGACGAGATGGTTCTAATGGTGGCCACGACATGTACTTCCAGTGATTTATTTACCAGCAAAATTCAGAAAATCGTTTTTTCGCAATGAGATAAATATTTGATGGAATTTTTTGGAAACTTTTTTGTTGTTGATGAAAAAGTACTTACATTTAAATATTTTTTAGATTTAATGTGTTTAATAGCCAAAAGTTTTTGGCAGAAAAACGTGGAACAGACAGTAGCCTGCGTTTACCCTATGCAACAGTGGGCAAAAGTTGATCTGCAAATGCTCTACAAAAATGCCAAACTAGATTTCGAAAGTCGAATGTTTCTGCTCGATTCAAATCAGGATTTTTTTAGTGAAAAGATTCAGCAGGTAACTGGAATTGTGAAATGTGAAAAGCACATGTGTCTACACTGGTTAATCGTTAGCACCGTGACAAAAATAGTTCCGTTTTCATCATTGGCAGACTGGTTCGTACATTACTATTCCTTCGGCATGGTGAACCAATTCCAAACACACTTTCACCACGCACACAGTCATTTCAAATGTTGATGGTGCGGAAAATTAGAGCTAATGGTTTTCAATGGGGTGTGAATTAGGAAATGATTAAGGAACTAAGCCAGAAATATGGCCTAGAAGAGGCTTTTGTGAATGTTAAATATTTCTCCAGCTCCTGTATTATATATACCTTACCATACCTGTATTTTGTTGATAAATTTGAGAAAAAAAGGACTAAGACATATATTACATTTCTAGACGAAACAAAATTTGGAGAGGAAAATCGGAGCACACACAGAATTAAATTCTGTATGTGCTCGTCTTAGTTTTCCCCCCAAGTTGTTACTTGTATCTGTTAAGATTTACAGGAAATGTAAGTTATCAACGAGATCAAGTATAAACTTATTTAGGTTTCCATCTTGCGACCAAAGCCTATGCGGGACAAAATGATGTGAATAGCCTCAGACCATCCCCACATATCTGCAGTATCTGAGCCAAGTCAGTGAAATAGCCATCCATGATGATGTTATTGATCATTAAATAAAATTGTTATCATGTTAATATCATTATTACAGTAGAACCTCTCTAAACCGGACACAGAGAAAAGTTAGTTGTTCTTAATTTTTATACGTTTCAATTCTATTTAGCTCCATTGATAAAATATGTTTGCAAACGCAAAGCATCCACGCTTGTCTTGAAGTAGTCATCTGTCTGTTTTACTGTGGAACCTCTCTAAACCGGACACCCTGGGGACCTCCACTGTATTACAGGGACTTACACTCACAAACCTTGTACAAATGTCGTCCCTCGTTCACAATTGTAGACAGAGGTACAGAAATTGCAAACATGGCACACAAGAGACGAGCCTGTGATTTGGTGCGCCTATGAAGATGTGCTGAAATATTTACAAAATTTGTGATATTTTCTGTAAATAACATCGACTGTTGACGAAATGTTTAGAGCAAATGTGGAACAGAATTCCGCATTTGCTATGAAACTTTTGACATCATTTCCAGAAAATATCACAGTTTCTGCAAATAATTTTCATGAAAAATCGCACATCTTCTTTGGTACAAAATCACATGGCTAGTCTCATATTTTATAACTTCAGGAAGTACAAAGCCTGTCGGCGATAGCTATACCAGCCTTCCTGGCAGCTAATTCATTCTCCGGCTAAACTGAATATATTTAACATTTTTGTTTCTTTTTGTAATTCTTGAAATCCGACTACAGCTGTGGATGCATTTCCAGCAACAGACGTTTCGAGTTTCGGCTGATTTGTCTGTCGTATGGACAGCTGCAGGAACTTTCTAGTGTGAACGATAATGCCATTATCAGGTAAGCAATTAAAAACCGCGTATACGTTTTTCCGTTTTTGATAGCATTCCAAAACTTGATACCTGAAGGGTGTGAATTTTGTGCTAAAATATCAATATTATGAATGTGGTGTTTATTTAAGACATTATTTTTCTTTGCTGTGAAAATAATCATCATTTTCCTAGCGTTATATGTAGAGATAAACAATATACATCTTAGAAGATGTGCACACATTTATTTGGAATAGTAAGAATACATAATGCTGTGATCAACAATATTTGAATTATTTACTGAAATTTCATCTTCAAAATCGTATGCGTTGCTATGCGACTATGATTTTAAATTTAACATTCTCAAAATTGCTACTTGAAATTAGGCAGTTTGATTGGCTGAAACTGAGCACAGCTCAGCCCCGACCATTAAAACTTGCCGATTGCAAGCATGGAGTCCATAATTTCAAATCACAGGACCTGTTTCATAAGGCTGAATTAAATCTTGTCGTCTGCTGTTTATTTATTATTTTCCATTTTTCTCAGCAAAAACTTGATTTGACAGCATTTAGAATCATTTCCATTGGGAATGATTCTAAAATGCTGTCGGACCATGTTTTCATTGAGAAAGAAGACAAGATATAAAACAGCAGAAGACAGTTTTCGTTTCTCGCATTCTAACGGTTAATAATTGTAGAGTTCAAATTTCAAGCACAGTCCCGGGCATTTTATAATTAGGCCTACCAAAGTTCTTTCTCTGTTAAGCGTCCGTGTGCGGGTAGGTTTGGAGACAAAACAAACAAACTGTAGGCTATTTGACACTATTGACTGGCGAAGTAATATGAAAACGATTGGGTTTTTTATATCCATTCATGAATTTACACTTAATAAGTTTAATTATTTATTATAAGAGTATTTTCTAAAGTTTGATGGTGGAAATTTAAATTTATGCTAAAAATTTCCTCAACCCTTTGTAGACTGCAAAGGGTTGAGATAGTTTTTACCATAAATTTGCATTAGTTTTAAAGACAGACCTTGTTTGTTTTTACCGGATACTTAAGTAGGTTTTGGTCATCTGGGTGGACGCTTAACATAGAAAAATAATGGCATGGCCTTACAGACCAATTTCTTCATTTAACCCATTTAATGCTGAGACAACACAATTTGTCATTATAAAAAAAAATTGGTCTTAATTATGCACAGAGGTACACAGAGGTATATGTTTTCACCATTCCATCGAAACGTCTCGCTGAGATGGTTTACATGAGTGGTCACAACATATACCGTAAAGATTCTAATAGACGCATCATCACTGGCTCCGAAGTCCTGGGTGGGCGTTTAATAGAGGCAAGTATTATTCAGCGAAGGGGAAATGGTAAAAATATACGATTTTCTACTATCTGAACAAAAACAAAACGAAGGGACGTTATTCTCAAACATCTGACCCGAGTTTATGGACATTTTGGACCAAGACGTTTCGGCCGGCCCACTTTGGTCATTATGGTACACTCGGTAAAAATGTTTAAATACTTGTAATGTATATATCAATACAGCGTCATTAATGCTGATCAGATTTACGCATATGGACGTTTCAGACTGTCACCGTTTCGGACCATGGACGTCTCGTCCAGTGTACGTTTCGGTCCATATCGGTGTGATTAATTTCGGCCCACTGTCACGTCAAGAACAAGACATATTTATTTTTGCTCATCTCCTACGAAATATCGGCCAACAATCCAACATGATGTCAATTTCACCCAAATTATACAAGATGAGTTTGAGATGCTTTGAAAATTGCGTCTCCATAACCGTGTAAATTCTGATCGCCCTGTGACCGTGCAAATAGCTACTGCCGATGAGGAATTTACTGTGACACCGTAAAAAGTTGCATTTCGCTTCCGCTTGTGAAAGTATCAATTATGTTGTTTTTTTTCCCGATTTTCAAGGAAATACTAGAAAGAAAAGAAATCTAGTTGGACAATTGGCTCAGATTTTGTTTCAAGTTAGTACTGGGCGTTTATTAGAGGCACAAATTTCGTGAAAATCAGCCAAAAAATATGTAATTTTCAACGTAAAAAGTGGGGGGTGGGCGTCTATTAGAGCATGGGCGTCTATTATAATCTTTACAGTACTTTTGAATATAAGAAATACCATATAGTGGTATTCAGCATAAAATGGGTCAACAATATGCATGCACGGACACATGCACACACGAGGACACAAGCACGCACGCACGCACGCACGCCACGCACGCACGCACGCACGCACGCACGCACACTGGCATTGAATTACCAAACTTTATTCCAGATTCAAATATTGTTCTTGAACATTTAGAAAATTGAATATGGTGATAATAGTAGTTTGCAAATTTATGTTTTGAGGATGGATTTTGGCATTCTGCATCAGTGAGCAAAATATTGTCATTTCTTACATAAATATTCATATTGTTCCAGAAATGTATTTCAAGTGTATTCGGGGAAATACAATAATAATTTGAAACTTAAAACTTCTATAATTATGATAATTGTAGATTGAAATGTTTCGTACCTGCCTCAATTTGAATTAATAAAATAATTTGTGCAACTTTTAGCATGAAAAACTGAAAATAAAATATTTCAAGCCAGAGCAAAGTTTGTGGTTGCAGGACCTTACGTAACTTTATTACATAGCAAGGTTCTCACAAACACAGTGTATTAAAATCATAATGCACTAGTGTGATAAATATGTCAATTAGACTGCTACAGAGATCATGTTAGATAATCAGTAGTTTCAATAATACATGACATGTACATGATACTGTGCTTATGCAATAAATAGAATCTAACATTTGTGTTTATTTAATATATTTGCTAAACTTGTTGACTGATATCATAAGAAAGTCTGCATAGCATCGTTTCTTTTGAAATCAGTAAACTTGTTTAATGGTATCGTCACTCATGTCAGATCTTCTGTTTCATAAAGGGCCACAACAATAACAGTGTATCACAGTTGGATATAGTTGTAACGCTATCCAAATACTATATACATGTACATGTAACGCTATCCAAAAACTTCAATATATACATGGAAAACAACAGAGGCAACCTGTCACTAAGAAAAAACATAGGTTCATTCTAAGACCATAGACGGTTAATTTACAGATTTTCATCAATACCTGCATTTAAAATAAATTGCCAAATTATTATTTCATTTGTATATAGAAATAAATATACAAATACATATTCAAAATATTGACATTGTGTTTTTACACTATTTTTATGGGAATGCAATTTCAATGCTGAAAGACAGTGCCCTGATCCAGTGCCAGGCACCCTACAAGCAATACAGGAAGCGATTCAATTATCTCGAGTACTAATACTGTAAGTTTTCTTAGCTACCCATTAAGATGGGGCCTTGGTCTCATTCGAAAGACCAGTGGGTTGGAAATACTATGAAAGTATTTTCATGCCAAGGGCAGGGATTGAATTTGCAACCTTCGGTATTGAAGTCCAATGTACTATCCAGTAGACCACCAAGCCATCCTGGACATTAATTCAAGGAAGAATTTGGCACGTGTGTTGTGAGAAATGTCCGCTGAATCCTCCAAACGTTAGGGTCTTCGAGCGCGGGCAGTGAGAAATGAACAATCACGTTCGGATCCCCGTGTTGCTTCGAGTCTTTGGAGCAGTACACGGGGCACTTATACAGGGAATAGAGGCGAGGGCGTGCCGACTTAGGCACACTCGTGTCCAAAGGTTTGAGCCAGAATATCGGCATGTCCTGGCGCGCACGGCTGTCGGGCGTCGGCATCATGAGGACGGCACGCATGTTGTCCCATAATGCATTGTGGAGGCGGAGCCCGGAGATAAATATTCCTTCGGGCGGCGGGAGGGACGGCTGCAGCCCTGCTGGCATCACCTGGAATAAGATAGTTGGTTCATTACAGTCTGAAGAGGTGAAAGGGTTAACATTTTAGCAACAGCTAAGGTCATATAGAGACAGGACCTGCATTTCAAGTTTCATCCGAAAGACCAGTGGAAACACTATGGACGTATTTTTTTCATGCAGAGATTGAACCCATGACCTCCAGTATTAACCCTTTGAACCCAAAAGCCCGCTATAGCGGTTTATGCAAACAGTGCAGATCCAGATGAGCCGTCTCATCAGGATCTGCACTTTTTTAATGTAATTTTCATATGTTTGAGAACAAAAAATACCCCCTTTTCATAAATGGAATGTTACTTAGGGGTGAAAGGGTTAACGCCGAATGCTCTTCCAACCCATCCCTTATTTCAGTCTGAAAATACATTGACTGGTGGCTGAGAAAATGTGTGCTCATACTATATATTCAGAGATTGATCAAAACTCATTCAGAGACACAAGGTTTAACTCTTTCACCCCTAAGTAACTGGAATGGATTTTGATATGTTAATTTTGCAACCAATCCAATCATCACAAACTAATTTTCAGATTAGTCCATTTATGAAAAGGGTGTGTTTTTGTTCTCAAAATTATTAAAATTACTTGCAAAAGGTGCAGATCATGATGAGACGGGTTGTCATGAGCCAGCTCATCTCGATCTACACTGTTTGCCCAATACCACTATACAGGCCTTTAGTGTTGAAAGGGTTAATTGATGGACTGATTGACGGACTGCACACATTAGCAGGTGTCATGAACATACAGAATACAGCTGACTTGAATGTAGCAGGTTAAATGCGGGATCGAACCCATTGGCCCCGCATTAAATGACATTAGCTGTTGATAGGTCATTAAACACCAATAAATCAAATATACAGGTCATGAACACGCTGAATCTGGCCATTTGATTGGTCGAGATTGAGCACAGCTCATCCTCGACCAATCATGCTTCGTGAGTTAGAGCATAAGAAGCGACTACATGCTCAGGAAGGTTTATGCGGTAATCACATGCCCAGTAGTGGTAACGTAGATTTCTGTTGGGGCACGAAACCTAGGCAGTGTGGCGCGATAACAGCGACCAGGTGTGAAACAGACTTCAGCACGGTGAACAAGTATAGCCAGATTGTGCCATAACTTATCTGGTACCAATCTACAACCACCCAGCAAGATCAATGAACCACAATAGATGGATCTGCAGCTACGGCAACAAATGCGTTACATATGGATAGCATAGCTCGTGTTGAAGGAAATGTAGGCAGTAGCCTGCCTAGGTCTCCGGTTCAAGGGGACAATTTCTGGACAATTTCTGGACAATTTCTGGACTTGGTCTCTTTTCTATTTAAAACAAGAGCAAGTGAGCAGAGGCTGGACCAACAAATAAACACTTTTAACACAATCTTACGGACGGACGGAATTATGAAAACTATACCCCTCGACATACTACGACATACTTTGAAAGTGAACGGGAATACATCCCAGCAACAGCTAAGGTCATGTAGAGTCAGACAAGTGAAAGAAATGAAAGGGATAAATGTTCCACTAAGGTCGTACATATACAGACGGTTTCAGTGAAAGAAGGCGAGATGATGGAAGGCAATTGCCCACACTGAGCCGGGAGCCGTGATTAACAAATTCCTACCAGCTGACAGCCACATTGTGTTCACAAGTGTTTTAGATAACTGCTGCTCCACACATTATTATCTACTGCAGAATCTCACTCACATTCACACAGGTATAGGCAGGGACCTTATGCCGTAGACTGGCATACAGCATCCACTGATTAGCAAAGGTTATAGAAGGCATTTGAGTCAATTCCCATTCTTAACTTATTGCATACAGAATACACTTTTATGCAAATATTTAAATATTATTATTACTATTTTTCTTATTACTCAACGAAAGTATATGTTGTGACCGCTCATTTGGGACAGTTCAAATTTTGGTCACAACATATACATGTACTTCTGATGAGAAAATAAAAGAATATTTGATGTTTTCCGAAAACAAAATTTGTATCTTCCAAATGCAATGGATTGTTGAAGGCACGGAGTCTCAGATATGTGCAGAAAG
Source organism: Conchocele bisecta (assembly GCA_029237695.1). NCBI lineage: Eukaryota > Metazoa > Mollusca > Bivalvia > Lucinida > Thyasiridae > Conchocele > Conchocele bisecta. The sequence continues at coordinate 32,795,556 of CM055281.1, forward strand.
ATACCTGAAACATGTACGTACGTAAACTATATGTTGTGAGCACTCATTTGAACCGTCCGTCTTTTCAAGATGTTTCGTCAAATGGTGGTCACAACATATTCTTCTGAGGAGAAAGTTTTCCGAAAATAAAATAGTGTATGAAATTAATGAAACGTATGTATGTTCACGTAGGTATGGGGAGCTTATGCCGGTAGACTGTGGAATACAGCATCATTGATTAGCAGGTTTAAATGGAAGCTCGAGTCAATTCCCACCCGTAACCCATTGCATTCGGAATACACTTTTAGGAGTACATGTATCGGGATACACTTTTATGAGTATCAAAATACTTTCGAAATACATTTTTATGAGTATCAGAATACTTTCGAAATACACTTTTATGAGTATTGGAATACACTTTTATGAAAAGTATCGAAATATACTTTACACTTTTATGAGTATCGAAATACACTTTTATGAGTATCAGAATACACTTTATGAGTATGCAAATCTTGAACTGCCCACCAACACAAAACAATGCATCTCGCCCATGAAGGTCAAGGTCACCCAAGTGGCACTGGGTGGATAGCCATGAACGTGAGGAAGCTATTGATGAAGTTTGGTAATGATCCGACTGGCGGATCAAGAGATATTCAAAATTTGGATGTACTTCCAAAGTTGTTGATGCATACGATGACGCCAGATTTCAATTACGGCGTGATATTGTAGATAATATAGACATTCAACTTCAAGTTTAGAGTAGGATGTACACATACAGATGAACAGATGCGCAAATCACAAGTCTCACGTACAAAGTAATATGTGTCCCTTGCTTTAGCAAAATTCAATGACCATAAAAACTGCCATCACAGCACAATTTTCTCGAACTAGTCAAGAATCGGAACACATTTTTGTTTGCTTGTAATATTTGTATTTACCTTGTTCTATAAATGAGAATCTACATGTGCACTGAGAACATCTGGCAAATCTATTAAACGGTACATCCTGAGCGTACCTGCAGCCACCATGGCATCATTAAATGCCCACTTGTCTGCTTAAATCCTATCAATTCCCGTCGCAGCTTTATGAGGTAGTGCAGAGAATGAGTTCCTCAATTCCCTTATCGTGCTAAGCACACACATTTACCTCAACATACAGGGTAGTTCAGGTGTCTGTGTTTGTAAAACTTTCTGAGCACGTTCTTCAGATTCATACTCACAACCACGTACTTGACTGGCCGAGACTGAGCACAGTTCAGCGTCGCTCAAACTTCATGATTTTGTTTTTTAAGAATGGAGTACATACTGTGAAAGCTATATAAGCACAAGCAAAAATGTGCATGGGGGAAAGTGTCTTTTTCAAGAAAGGCCTTGGCATGTCGAGCACTAAAGACACATAACTGGAAAATAGAACTAACACACATTTCGGATGGGTGACAAAATGCTGGAATGGAATGTTTCCCCACCCTACTGACAGCCTCATTCTCTGATGAACCTGCATCCAAATACCTATCTAATGTTTGCAGTCCCATAAGCACACAAATTATTCCTGATCACATATGGCCAGTCATGACAAAAGTGGTTAATTAATTGTATTTTTGGTTAGCTGACACAGGTCTCATGGTAAGGGATGATTATTATATGTATTATTGGTTGGTGCCTGATGTAAATCATAAAGTAAATAGCAAACAAAGTAGACCCTGATCCGCACAGTTTGACTGGGGCCATCTACACTGGCATACAAGCAATCAGCCACGGTTCTCAAAGTCTGTCATAATTATGATCACGATCTGACAAATCCGGGCTTATTGCATGTGCAACAGTGTAGACCCAGACCAGCCTGTGCATCTGCACAGTCTGATCAGTATCTACACTGTTCGCCATACTATAAAAAACATCCATGAAACCTTTCGCGAACAATGCGATATATTGTGAGGCTGTGTCGGTGTAGCTGACAGATCAGGATCTACGCTTTTCGGAATTGGGTTAAGTTTGGTTATGTTGGAATGGCACCGCGATGGAGTGTATTGGTTGGTGGTGGTAATTTCTGCTCATTACTGCCTAGCGTTATTACAACATCATTATTAAGAATAACCACTGCTACAATTTGTTTTTCAGCAATATTTATTATGATGTGTATATCTGTCGTGTTAAGTACAGGCTTATTGAGGTTTGGACCAGTGTAGCTCCTGATCATCTCACACGCTCGTGCAACCTCATGTTGAGGTGATATTGAGTATTTGTTGGAGGAATCATGAATTGTTCCCAGACTCAATCACAGGCATTCGGCTGGCCTCGGCTTTCTTTGGTATTGCTGTATAGCAAACAAGAATTTAATTAATTAACTGAATAGATATTTTCTTATGATACTGTCTTTCTGATTTTTACAATAATGTATTTTGTATTGCATTGAGCCAACTAGACCCGGAGCAACTGTGGCAGCTTTAACCCTTTCACCCCTATGTAACTAATGGATTTTGATATGTTGATTTTGTAACCAAGCTGATCGTCACAAACTGATCTTCAGACTAGTCCATTTATGAAAAGTGGGTGTTTTTGTTCTAACAAATATGAAAATTACTTGCAAACAGTGCAGATCCTGATGAGACGGCTCGTCATGAGCCGGCTCATTTGGATCTACACTGTTTGCCAATACCACTATACAGGTCTGTGGTGTTGAAACATGGGCATCTGAGAATGAAGCAAATCAAAGTGCAATTTCACAAGTCAATAAGCTAGCTCCCCAGGCACAGATCCGAAGATAGATTGAACAGTAGTAGGCCACCAGCCCAATTTCCCTGGTTAAAGCCACATATCAGGAGCTGGACTGACCACCAGCCCCATTTCCCTGGTTAAAGCCCCATATCAGGAGCTGTACTGGCTACTAGTCCCATTTCCCTGGTTAAAGCCTAGACTGGCCACCAGCCCCATTTCCCTGGTTAAAGCCACATACCAGGAGCTAGACTGGCCACCAGCCCCATTTCCCTGGTTAAAGCCACATATCAGGAGCTGGACTGGCCACCAATCTCATTTCCCTGGTTAAAGCCACATATCAGGAGCTAGACTGGCCACCAGCCCCATTTCCCTGGTTAAAGCCACATATCAGGAGCTAGACTGGCCACCAGTCTCATTTCCCTGGATAAAGCCCCATGTCAGGAGCTAAACTGGCCACCAGCCCCATTTCCCTGGTTAAAGCCACATATCAGGAGCTAGACTGGCCACCAGCCCCATTTCCCTGGTTAAAGCCACACAGCAGGAGCTATACGGGCCACCAGTCATTTCCCTGGCTAAAGCCACATATCAGGAGCTAGACTGGCCACCAGCCCCATTTCCCTGGTTAAAGCCCCATATCAGGAGCTGTACTGGCTACTAGCCCCATTTCCCTGGTTAAAGCCTAGACTGGCCACCAGCCCCATTTCCCTGGTTAAAGCCACATACCAGGAGCTAGACTGGCCACCAGCCCCATTTCCCTGGTTAAAGCCACATATCAGGAGCTGGACTGGCCACCAATCTCATTTCCCTGGTTAAAGCCACATATCAGGAGCTAGACTGGCCACCAGCCCCATTTCCCTAGTTAAAGCCACATATCATGAGTTAGACTAGCCACCAGTCTCATTTCCCTGGATAAAGCCCCTGGTCAGGAGCAAATGGCCACCAGCCCCATTTCCCTGGTTAAAGCCAAATATCAGGGCTAACTGGCCACCGCCCCATTTCCCTGGTTAAAAAGCCCCCAATAGCAGGAGCTATAGGGCCACCAGTCTCATTTCCCTGGTTAAAAGCCAATTATCAGGAGCTAGACTGGCCAACCAGGCCCATTTCCCCTGGTTAAAGCCACATAACAGGAGCTATACGGGCCACCAGTTCCATTTTTTTTTTTTTTTTTTTTTTTTTTTTTTTTTTCCTGGCTAAAGGCACATATTTCAGGAGTAGACTGGGCCACCAGCCCCATTTCTGGTTAAAAGCCAATATCAGCTGGTAAAGCCAAATATCCCCGACTAGGACCTGGCCACCAGCCCCATTTCCCTGGTTAAAGCCCATATGGAGCTTAGACTGGCCCCAGTCTCATTTCCCTGGTTAAAAAGCCACATTTCCCCATGCCCCCCCAGGGTTAGCTGACTGCCACCAGCCCAGCCCTTCATTTCCCCTGGTTAAAGCCACTTATCAGGAGCTAGATGGCCAACCAGCCAAACCACTTCTGGTAAAGCCCAACACATATCAGGAGGGCCTAGAACCTTCCACTTATCAGGAGTAGACTGGCCCACCAGCCCCATTTACCCCATGGTTTTAATGCCAAATATCAGGAGATATAATTGGCCACCAGCCCCATTTCCCTGGTTAAAGCCACATATCAGGAGCTAGACTGGCCACCAGCCCCATTTCCCTGGTTAAAGCCACATATCAGGAGCTAGACTGGCCACCAGTCTCATTTTTCCAGTCATAGTCGCATATCAAAAGCTAGAATAGCCATAAATGCCATTTAACCCTTAGAATGCTGGACACAAGAATTGTCATCTGCTTTTGCTTTACATTTTGACTTCTTTCTCAATAAAAACATGGTTTGACAGCACTTTGGAATCATTTCCATTCTCCGGTCACAGACCACAGATCAGGAGCCAGACCAGCCACAAATGTCATAACCCCATTTCTCCAGTCACAGCCACAGATCAGGAGCCAGACCAGCCACAAATGTCATAACCCCATTTCTCCAGTCACAGCCACAGACCACAGATCAGGAGCCAGACCAGCCACAAATGTCATAACCCCATTTATCCAGTCACAGCCACAGACCACAGATCAGGAGCCAGACCAGCCACAAATGTCATAACCCCATTTCTCCAGTCACAGCCACAGACCACAGATCAGAGCCAGACCAGCCACAAATGTCATAACCCCATTTCTCCAGTCGCAGTCCCATTTAGCAGCGGTGAAGAAAGTTGCCAAGTACAAGCCACATGTCTCGTCTTCTATTTGTGATGTACAACAAGAACATTTCTAGTAATTAACGTAGCAGTATATTACCCGGGGAATAACTACGCGGTGCAGAGAGAAAAAAACCTTATCTTGTTGCAAACATCGCAGATTCAAACCAGCCTCTGAATCAGCACGTATATATTTATATCTGATGAAACTGGGACTGCCTATTTCCGATTATCCCTGTAGCTCCTGATCAAAATGTGTACTTGTACTACATGGTAACAATCCATATTACTTTCTAGAAACATACGGTATTGGATGTTTCGCATACAAGATCATGAAGTTATTAGCCCATTACATTACAAAGGTACACACAGAATTTCAAATATTTTCTTTATCTCTCATCGAAGATGGTTCAATTGAGTGGTCACAATACCGGTATATACTTTCATTCAGAAACAAGAAAAATAGAATAAGAAATATTTCAAAAATTGCATACACCTAAAAGCATATTCCTATTGTAATATAATACGTTGACTATGTGGATGTAGATTGGCTGCAAAGGTAACAACCCGAGTCTGTGAGATCACCATATCTACAGCCAGTAGTTAGTTTTAGCTATGGAATCATTTAATTAGCTTAACCCTTTCACCCCTAACTAACTGGAATGGATTTTGATATGTTAATTTTGCAACAAATTCAACCGTCACAAAATGATTTTCAGACTTGTCCATTTATGCAAAGGGGGTGGTTTTGTTCTAAAAAATATGAAAATTATCGGTACTTGCAAAAAGTGCAGATCCAGATGAGACGGCTCGTCACGAGCCGGCTCATCTGGATCTACACTTTTTGCCAATACCACTATAGAGGCCTGTCATGTTGAAAGGGTTAATTAGATAAAGAGTTGCATGTCCTCTCAACAAGATGGTCATATACAGGTGACATCTGTGTGGGGAGCATTGCAAATTTATCACCAGTATCTATCTTGCAGAGAAATTATTACGATATATCCTGATCTGGTACCAGGAATCTTTATCAAACCATATTGCTTATCCCTATTTGTGAATCATGTAAGATAGGTTTTTATTTTTAATGAAAACCTTTATTGTAAGAATATGTTATGTTTTGTTGTTGAAGTCAGCAAAACTGATGCATGTAGATCTACCCTCAATAACTATAAGGCAGATTTCCAGGACATTTGCCCTTGCCTTTGAGCACAGGGGCCACATGGGCGGGCTATAGAATACAAATAATGATGATGACAAATAAGTATATGAAGTTTCAAGACAATCTGACTTACAGTAACTAAGACAATTGGTAGTCGAAAAACGCAAATCTCGGACAGGCAGATGAAAAGACAGACAGGGTGGCAACTATACGTACTCAAATAAAAATTCCGGGAACATACAACAAGCACCAACAATATGCATTTCCCATCTTCAAAGGATTTACTCCACAGCAGAAAGAACTACTGTCTGTTCCACGTTTTTTTGCCGACGTTTTTTTGGCTATTAAACACATTAAATCTAAAAAAATGTTTAAATGTAGGTGGAAGCAGTGGGGGACGAGTAAAAAAAACCAAACAATTTGAAAATTGACTCCAAAACCTCTGTAGATAGCTGGGAAATGACGTAAATAAGAAATCGGTCCACAAATAAAAAAAATATATTTTTAGCCCCCATGTTAAATTCCCATAGGAATATCATTTGTTCGCAATAAAATCAATATTTGATGGAATTTCATCAAATAAAAAAAATAGGGGAGGGTGACTTTTTTTTTATTGATGAAAAAGTACTTACATTTAAATATCTTTAAACCAAAAGTGTGTCGGCACAAACACGTGAAACAGACAGTAGAGGCTGGGATTTAACAGATTAAGGGACATTTTCTCATCCAGAGGCCCATACATCAAGTTAGCATGTTGTCAAAAACAATAGCAACATTGCAGACCAAATTGTCTGGGAATCAGCCATGTCCTACTCAGTTACTGTCACCATCTCATCTTCAGTAGCCAGAAATCAGTAACACTGATGGAGGATGTACCCCAGGCCCTTAAACACTTTAACACACACTTTTAAGTCATTTGACTTTGACCTTGAGCACATGGGCCACATGGGTGGACTATATGAATATACATGTAATGATGGAAAAACGTGAAAATTGGGTTTAATTACGGACGGACGTATGGATGGATGGATGGGCAGAATGATAGGCGGTCTCGGGCAGCGGGTGGACGGACGGACAGGCTGTGCAGATACACAGGCTGATCTGGACCTACACATTTATCTAGTCACAGTCACATTTCCCCACCTCCAATTTGGACATTAGATATGGAGCGGAATATACATAAGAGAACAGAGTAAAATCTTGTGTTGTCAGCAGAATATGATTAATATGTATTCTTTGGCAGTCGTTACAGAGACAACAATGTTAACAAGCTGTGAAAACAATCTCGGGCAGAGATCAACGGCGAACCCATGACAGATATATACACTGTCTAAGCAGTTTTCTACCATTAACACATATGTTGTCTTCAAATGTTGTCTTCACCAACCAGAATATTGGTAATATTGTTAAAATTCAGAAACTACCCACAAACAGTGTAGATCCAGATGAGACAGCTCGTTACGAGCTGGAACAGTGTAGATCCAGATGAGACTCATCTGGATCTACATTGTTTGCACATATTAGAAAGAGGATTACATGTTTCAGAGCCATACATAGAAAGAGATTCAACCAACAACGTTTTTATGTTTATATAAATTGTAACTCATCATTATATGCACCTTGAAATTGTTCAAATACATTCTGTAAAGTAGAAAACCACACATAAATTATGTTTCCTTGAGCATCACTGAAATGTTTACACAACATTTTTTATCCGCCCTCATTACCACATATTTTCGCAATTAGTAAATTCATGATAGGAGCTAACACCAATGAAATCGGCATTACCTGCACAGTTACATAACCTTGTCTCACTTCCAGTTGGGTGTTGTGCAGCCTCTATTAACCGGACACCCAGAAAGCCTTGTTCATGGCTAGCATGGCCAGTTGTGGCTGTGATTGTAGAAATGGGGCTTATGGGATTTGTGACCAGTGTTGCTCCTAATCAAATAGCACATTCATGTAGCCTGCTAACAATCGATTATTGATTGTAAGAAGAAGCAAAACGGATGTTTCTTTGATGGAATGGCGAACAGTGCAGAGTAAGATCGGACTGTGCGGAAGCACAGGCCGATCTGGATTTACACTGGTGATGATATTGTCTGTTCAGAATTACAAAGCACATATCTTGGAATTGTTGTTTGGTTTCCGGAAATTTTATTGTTTCACCACCAATTTAAACTGTGTAAATCAGATGGTTCAAAATATGGTCACAGCATGAGCTATGATGAGTGTGGGGGGTGGAGGGGTGGGGGGTGGGTGTGGACGAATGTGACATTGATTGGTACATAATCCCTGAGCCACCCCAGCTGAATACATAACATAGGTGTTTGAGATTATTGGATGATTTAAGCCACGTTACCCAACACACTTGTAATCTTAGGAAGCATCACAGGTGGATCTGATGAACATACCCCGATCTTACAAACCCCCGACTGATAATCTTCTAACCAGTGTCGATCCTGATCACCAGGAAACTTGTGCAGACTAATGTATGTTTTGTTCACTGTGTGTGTAATGGATTAATCACATACAGTCTGGCGAATAGTGAAGATCTAGACCAGACTGTGCAGATGTCTGGTCTGGATCTGCCCTAATCGCAAAGGTAACAATCCCGGTGTTGCCAGATCATGAATGAAATCGTAAAATCTCTCCGCTACTGTTTTGACGAGACCAACATTTGTTTCCATACAAAATGATTATCTCTGACCTCTCAAAAGCAATTTGTTTAACAGCTATATGTGTAACAGTGTGAGAAATACACTTATTGCGGATTTTGGCAGTGTAAACACAAATCCGACTACACATTCTGCTTACTCCAATCAGGGTCTACATTGTTGGATGGTGAACAATTTGACTTCTAGCAGTTTACTCCAGGTAGGAATAATGCAGCATGAGAACTGACTGGGGGCTACAAATTTGGTCAACATCATAAGAGCAGACATGGTTACAGAGAGAATATATTCTTGAAAAAAAAGTGCTGTCGGCTCAATCAATTATGCCATCTATCAAAGAACTAAGATTCAAAAGAAAACATTCCACTTAAAGACATGACTTTTTTGTAAATCTCCGCAAATATTTGTTATATATAGATTATTGAAATGTTACTGTCATTTTCCACAAATTTATCTGTTTAATACATTGTATATATTTGATTGATTGATTAATAGATTTATATATTTATTGATTCATTGGGGTTTTACATCTGTTCCACAGCAATGTTCTATACAGACGGGAATGCACTTGTGTGTGTGGAGCACTGAACATTCAGCACAGTATTACAAAATGAACTTTAATCACAGTGTCCTGATCTGGTGCCAGGCACCATTACTACTCAATGAATTGTTTATGGGAAACTACCCTTTACAACTAATATAATAGTAACATTAATCTACATAATACATATTAACCCTTTCACCCCTAACTAACTGGAATGGACTGTGATATGTTAAATTTTCCTACCAATCCAAACGTCACAAAATGATTTTCAGATTAAATTGTTGTTTTTGTTCTTAAATATATGAAAATTACTTGCAAAAAGTGCAGATATTAATGAGACGGCTCGTCACGAGCCGACTCATCTGGATCTACACTTTTTGCCAGTACCACTATATAGGCCTGTGGTGTTGAAAGGGTTAAAGCATAAAAAAACGAAGCTACAAAATATGATCTTGATTCACCATCACACAAACAACCCTCCATGGAAAAATGTTGGGGTGGTGGGTGCAATGCAAGAGGCGGTGAGAGGCGGTGAGAGGCGGTGGTGTCTGATTGCCGCCCATACAGCTCTACCTTAGCTGGTATTTCCCTTTCATGTGCTGTACATAATCATATCTACCTGTCCAAAGATGTGTGATTTTTCATGAAAATATTTACAGAAAATATGATATTTTCTGTGAAGTTGACAAAATTATATACAAATGATATACATACTTTTACCAAGATATTACTTCTTAGGCACAAAATCACATGGTATAACCAGATTCAACTGTCACACACAAAATGCCAAAGATGTATGTGAGGGCCAAACCAGGTCTCCAGTCGGAATTCCTGTAAGGAAGAACCCCGATCGTTAAATTACCCATCGCATGCTCCCAGCTACTACCCACCCAGTTTAGAGAAGTTCCATTGTTCCATGTTATGTGGTGTTGAATGCTGAACCCTTTCAACCCCACAGGTCATAATTCCAATATTCACAAAAACTGAGATCCAGATGAGCTGGCTCATAACGAGCCGTCTCGTCAAGATCTGCAGAGTTTGTCGTTATTTCTAAGATTTTGAAACAATACCCCTTTTTAATTAATGGAATACTCCAAAATTAACATGGAATATACCATGGTATATATTTAGGGGTGAAAGGGTTAACTGAAGGAAGTGGAGTAAAGAGATGAAACAGACCAGGGCTGGCTAATGCAGGCTAATGTTTTTTCCATACATCTGACCACTCTGTTCTCGGGAAGTTTATTTTTTCCTGTCAATCAATTCCATAAATGTTTTTCAAGATAATTCACAGTGTATTGGAGGTTGGTGGATAAACTGGCATTATGATGTTTATCGCCAGTGTAGCATTGCGCAGTCCGATCATATTACGCTGTTATCTTGTTTTTATCATTTATGCCAGATATTCTCGAGTGACAATTTACATCTTTATTGGTGGGAAATCTGATAGAAAGCACACTATGTGACATTATATTTGTATATTAGTGACTCGAGGGTTCAGCGCAATACGGTTGTAACTCACTTTTTTTTCAAAATGGACTTTTTTGCATTTTCTAATGTATTTTCTAGTAATACAGCATATGTAAAAAGATTAGAATTGACTTCCAATATTTAAGGCTATAAATGGTCATTTGGCATAAGGTCGTAACTCAAAATCGCCAAATAATCTCAGCGCAACACAGTCGTAACTCAAATTACATGTGCTACATATTTGTGCTGTATTTTATAAAGATTTGTGGTGGATCTATAGTGCAATTTTGAACTATAAATAATTGTGGACTTGTATTTAGTAAAAAAAAATGATATTACATAGTACATACAAAATATTTAAACATTTAAAAACAATTGCAAGTTTGGAAAAAAAATATAATCTCGGAATGCAAAAACAAATTCAGCGCAATACAGTCGTAACTCCAGTTATTTGTACAACAGTTTTGCGCTGCATTTTATACAATAGTATTGTAGCTCCACAATGATATTTTGATATATAAATAAAGATCAAGTTGTAGTTTGTCAGAAAATAATATTACATTTAAAAATTGACATTTTTTTATTTAAAAAATATGAGATTGAAAATAATGTTTAACTGACAAAACCGCAATACGTTAAAAAAAATCGTTTATTTTTTCTTGGCATTTTCCATTTTATTTTACATTAATAAACATGACACCATGAGCACATGTAATATAAATTACATGTACATGTAATTTCAATAGTTAATGCTAAAAATTATTAATGCATGCTGCATATAGCTGTAGCATTTAAAAATACTTATAAAATTAAACAATGTTTCACCGACGAAGCCAAATAAGTTCAGCCAAAAACATTTTTTTTTTTTAATTTTATTGTTCAATATAAATTGCAAATAAAGGGAGAAATAAGTGGAAAATGAGGTTGACTTCATGGTCAGCATGAAAATAGATTTAAACATTATTTTTATAATCTTAAATGCAATCTGAACGGAATATGCCTAGTCCGGAAGTTGTATGTACCGTATTTATGAAAATATGTATCAATTACATTTTTGTTCAAATTGTCACATTCAATTCCGTGACTTGTTTCTAATCTCAGGTAGTATTATGTTAGTGTGTGTAGCTTATAATAGATACTTTCAATTCAATTGGAGGAGACTGTCACATTGTAAGTAAAAAAAACAACAAAAAAAAACACCTAATTGCGTCACCGGTAGGTGTGATTTCACTGGCTGTAGCTGCACTGACAGTTTCCTGCCGAAGATTTAGGAGCTCCTGTGCGGAGTATACGATAGAATTGTCATATTTTCTAATAAATCTTTACTTATAGAGATCAGACATTCATGAATGAATTAAGTCACTTAAACATGATTGAAATAGTCAGCATAGTTTGTTTCAGATCAATATTTTATGATTTCACAGCCTATTTTGCTTTTAAAGGTTCATTTTTTCGTCATATCTGTTGAACGATAAACATAAGACATTATTATGATATCAAAGCATATATTATATGGTCATAAATGGTGTTGTAAACATAAGAATGCAATGTTACAGAGTACCTGAATTATGTTAGTAGTTTGGCGCGGAAGTCTAAAATTACTAGACTATGTATGTGCCAGCGGCTTTATCATGGTCTTACAAAGCAGCTAATTCAGTGTCATAGAATTGGTGACTGATGGCTGCATGAAAAACCATTGTTAATTCAAACATGACACATGTTACACATGATGTGGACCACATGCATGGGTATGGGGTATAGTAGTCAGTTATCGTTCCTGTATAGGTGGCGCCACTCGTCACGGTCCCAGCTGTTGTGTTCTTTTCGTGTAAACGTGTTCACCTTAGTTCATAATCATACCAGTGGGAATATTAGCGTCTAAATTAAACTAACTAAACTTGCGGTTATATTTATCGAGAACTATGAGCTGCCGTTTACATTTTGAGAATCGGTCCTATTTAATGATGAAATAAAAAAAATCGGCTAAATATTCGGGTCGAAACTATTTTTTTATCCGATTTTAATAAAATAGTATGTAGACACATTTACGTTCAAACTCCTCTTCGAATATACCATTTACATTCACCTAGGGTCATATACTAAGGACTTAGAGCGGAAAAAACGACCCATGTATTATTAGTATTTTAAAACACGTTTCCGAGCAGTGGGATAATTTGATATAAAAAAATCGAAAATTCGGCCAAACATGTCGAGTGAAAATATTTTTATGCGAATAACGTTTTTATTATTCCAAATTGAATCAAGACCCTATATGTAAAATCATCTACACAACGAGACGGATCGTTTGCCATTTTACTTTTTGAGAATCGGTTCAAAGGTTAATGATAAAATCGGGGAAAAAAACAGCTAAAATTCTAGCTGAAATCCAAATTGAATCGAGAACCCTATTATTTCTCTGCTGCCGAAAATAAAATATGTATGCGCCCAGGCTACCCATTTTTTTATTTGGGGGACATACTCGGTCATAACTCTGTCATTTTTCATCCGATTTTAATAAGTTATATGTAGACACATCTACATTCAAAAATCCTATTCCAATATACTATTTAAACCCTAGGGTCATATATGCTAAGGGGTTAGAGCGGGAAAACGGCCCAATCCTTTATTATTTAAAACCAGTTTTCGAAAAATGTCGGTAAAATCGGATGAAAAAATGGCAGTTACATGTATGACCGATGATTACATCGCGCCATATAAAGTGTGTGTGGGGGGGGGGGGGGGGGGGGTGAGCGCATATTATGCGCGTATTATGTTTTTTGTGAGGAAAGTGACTACAATATAACCTGACTATGCCACTGTACACTCATTGAAATGTCTGTTACAGGCATCATGAATCGTTGGTGAACAATACATGCCTAATCTGACTGCAACTTGGTTCATACTTATCTGGGGGTACAATGGTCGCAGAATCAATGTTACGCTTTTTACCGGGCTATCAAATATTATCTGTTGGTTTTTATCATCATTTGACGTAATAGCTGTTTACATTTGTGACATTCAAACTTAGGCCTACCGAAATATATTCTTTACGACCCGATAGTCGGGTATTCCTTTTTTTCAGTTAATCTTTTAGCTGCGTTAAATTCAGTGAACCGTACGTAGATGCCTTGTTTTAATCAGATAATCGAAATGCGGTCAACACGTTTGTGTGTTGGAATAAATGCAGGAGTCTTGGACCGTGACCGGTTGCGCCATCTGGTGGAACACAAGATGAGATAACCGGCTACTATCCCCCATTACAGATACATACTCCCTTACTTTCTAAAATCTATTATGTTTCATAACTAGTGTAGTTGACTATGTCTTTCTCAAACAGTGTTTTCATATAATTTACTGTTTACATTGTTTTATTAGACACTTTATACTAATCTATAATTTCTAGTGACAGAAATCATGGAAATATATCTTCAATACACAATAATGTAACAAGAGTTGTCAGAAGACAACGAAGCTCGCCTGTTGGCAGCTTTCACTCAAACTTGGCACAGTTGCATAAAAAAACATGAATATTACCGTATATAACTTGACCTTGGGTTAAGGGGTGTGCGGTGGACCTTGACATTGGGGTCAGTGGTGGAAGGTAGGTCGTGGATTTGCTATAGCATGATATAGCATATTAAGATGAATGCATGTATGAAATATCAATGCGCTCCCTGAAAACAGAAGTAAAACAAAATTGAACCCAACGTTAAGTTTATCTTTTTATAGATTTTCTACAGCATGATATATTTTCACATGAGGAATGCATGTATGAATGGGCTAAGTTTGTGACATTGACCTTGGGGAAAGAGGTGGGTTGGGTGGGTCATGGATTTGCTGTAACACAATAGAGAATCATCAGATGAATGCATGTATGAAATATCAAGGCGATCCCTGTAAAGAAACAGAAGTTATAAAAAGACATTTACTCCAACGTTAAGGTTATGATGTTGATCTTGGGGAAAGGGGTGGGGGTGGGTCATGGATTTGCTGTAGCACAATAGAGGATCATCAGATGAATGCATTTACCCCAACATTAAGTTTATGAACATGCTAAGTTTGTGACCTTGACCTTGGGGTAAGGGTTGGGTGGTGGGTTGTGGATTTGCTACAGCATGATAGAGGGTCATCTGAGGAATGTATGTATGAAATATCAAGGCGTTCCATGAAAGAAAAACAGATGTTATAAGACATTTACCCCAACATTAAGTTTATGAATGTGCTAAGTTTGTGACCTTGACCCTGGAATATGGGGTGGGCGGGGTGGGTCATCCTGTAAAGAAACAGAAGTTATAAAAATACATTTACATGGATTTGCTATAGCACGATAGAGTATCATCAGATGAATGCATGTATGAAATATGAAGGTGTTCCCTGTAAAGAAACAGAAGTTACACAACATTTACCCCAACATTAAGTTTATGAACATGTTAAGTTTGTGACCTTGACCTTGGGGTAAGGGTTGGGTGATGGGTCGTGGATTTGCTACAGATTGATAGAGGGTCATCTGAGGAATGCATGTATGAAATATCAAGGCATTCCATGAAAGGAAACAAATGTTATAAGACATTTACCCCAACGTTAAGTTTATGAATGTGCTAAGTTTGTGACCTTGACCTTGGGGTAAGAGGTGGGCGGTGGGTCATGGATTTGCTATAGCATGATAGGGTATCATCAGATGAATGCATGTATGAAATATCAAGGCGTTCCATGAAAGGAAACAGATGTTACATTTACCCCAACGTTAAATTTACGAATGTGCTAAGTTTGTGACCTTGACCTTGGGGAAAGGGGTGGGGTGTCATGGATTTGCTATAGCACAATAGAGTCAGATGAATGCATGTATGAAATATCAAGGCATTCCCTGTAAATAAACAGAAGTTACACAACATTTACCCCAACGTTAAGTTTATGAACATGCTAAGTTTGTGACCTTGACCTTGGGCTAAGGGTTGTGTGGTGGGTCGTTGATTTGCTACAGCATGATAGAGGGTCATCTGAGGAATGCATGTATGAAATAACAAGGTGTTCCACGAAAGGAAACAGAAGGTATAAGACATTTACCCCAACGTTAAGTTTATGAATGTACTAAGTTTGTGACCTTGACCTTGGGGTAAGGTATGGGTGGTGGGTCATGGATTTGCTACAGCTGGGTGGTGGGTCATGGGTCATCTGAGGAATGCATGTATTAAATAACAAGGTGTTCCATGAAAGGAAACATAAGTTATAAGACATTGACCCCAACGTTAAGTTTGTGGACGCCGACGACGCCGGGGGTATGCCATAAGCTCTTCTGCACTTCGTGCAGGCGAGCTAAAAATGATTAAATAATTTCATTCCAATATTCAAGGCTAAACATGGTTATATGGAATATCCATGTGTCATTTTAATACGAGTTAAAAGCGAGAAAGCCAAATAATTTCTGACGTAACTCGAGTTAAAATTGTATTTTTCCAAAACTAATCCGCAATTTTTAAGCTTGGATAATGCATGAATTTTTATAAATTGCTATGATTATGGTTAAAAGCACAAGGTATCATATATGCACAGAAAACAGATCTGTAAAAAATTATTATCAAATGATATGGTGTGATTGGTAAACGTTATGTGCAGAACATCACACAGAAAACAACACAAATTATTGAGTATCTGAAACATCATCCGAGACACAGTACCTTTAATAACTGTACACATTATTACTGATGATGGGTGTCTGTTAACCTCAAGAATGGCTCAATATAATTAAAATAGTTTGTCAGTAGTTTCAAGTTGAAATAAAAAAATACTTTTGATTTCAATAAACTGTTTCAAGATAAACGGCCCATTATCAATTATTTTTTACCATATTTGTATGATAATTACAGATGTAAATGTAGGTCAAGGTCATGACACTAATGCTCATGTATTTATGTAAAGTGTATATCTGCAAGTGCATAAATACCTGTAAGCAGTACTAGTTGCATCTGTATGTACTGATATTAGTGAAAAACATTAAATTCAGATATGTACACGACACATGCTTAATGAGCTAAAAAAGCTGACCACTGAAGGTCATGGTCATGCCCTTGATGATAATGCTCAGAAAAGAAAATGCATCAAGGATATTTTCATTCATTGCAAGTAAATTGCTGAAGCTGAAATCAAAATATCAAGTTTTACAATATATTTTTAACAAGAGTGCCGCAAGTCACAAAATACGCCCGTCGAATATGGGCCAGACAGCGAAGATGCAGAAATGTGAAGCTGTCACCAAGGCAAGAAACATTAATGAGAATTTGAAAGTCTATCGCATTATTTCTTCATCTCGTTGTGTTAAACATGTATACTAATTTAGGCAGAGATAGAAAAGTAGAGTGTAAAGTAAAATGATAGGGAATTGGATACAATAATGTCGAAAAAGTGGCTAAGTTAAAAAGGTGATATTTTTGTTAAAAAATAATTTTTCGCCATAAAAACACCAAGGTGCACATCTTCAATATGTGTAGAAGACGTGTGTATAGTTTCAGATCGATCGATTGAACGGTTTCGGAGGAGGTGTGTACACGAACTATGCACTTTTTCTGTCAGCCACCCGCCCAGCGGTAAAACATAATTCCGAGTTATGACCGTATTGCGCTGAACTATTTCAGCATTTTGGCTGTTATTTTCAGCGCAATACGGTCGTAACTGAAATATTTGCTAATATCATTTTTTTATTTATTTGAATTGTTTTTTCATAAGGTTATTTATCATGTCTGTTATTACAGAATATAAGTGAAAATGGTACATAACTGAGTGTAATTGTTAGTTTTAGAAATATTTTTGGCTCTCCTGAACATTTTACAAAAATGAGTTACGACCGTATTGCGCTGAACCCTCGGACTAATATATTACAATTATAATGATTTTAATATTTAATGACATTTAATTTATTGTCAAACTTTATAGATCTGTCTTCAAATTATCACTCTATATCTTGACTTAGTTTGTTTCAAGTTGTGTATAACCGTGGCTATATTTTAAGTCACTTAGTTTGTTTATACATGTTTCTGCCATTTTCCACAATCAAATTTTCTGCAAAGAAGCATATAACATGCAAGTGAAAAAAATCCCATGCAGCGTACAATATAAGTACAGAAATCATATAAGTACAGAAATCATATAAAGTACAGAAATCAAAATCATATAAGTACAGAAATCATATAAAGTACAGAAATCATATAAGTACAGAAATCATCCGCTATATTGTATTATAGTTGTCAGATTTTATCTTGCACAACCTGCCCAATATAATCAGTGTCAGTAGATGCTCGACGTGATCAGAGCCTGTCTGGAGATTGTACAGTGGACGCTCTCTAAACCGGACACACTAGGGACCTGCCAGAGTGTCCGGCTTAGATAGGTTCCACTGTCATTCAGCATAGCGTATTTATTCTAATTTCCCCCTCTCTAATAGTAGCCCTCCTATATTTGCATTCTAAATATGTTATTTTCACATACAAAAGCCATTTAAAACATTGTTTTCAATGGCTTTTGTATGTGAAAATAACATATTTTGATCCTATTTTACACGTTTTGTTCCCCACAAATTGCATAACCCCGGGGGCTACTATTAGAATAAATACGGTATCTACACTCCAATAGTGTGTACTTTGCAATGATGAGCACACATCATTCTCAGAGACAAATACAAATAAAAACCCATCCAAATAAAACATAAGTATGTCCTGTTTAGAAAGGTTCCACTGTAATTCAAGAATATTGGCACTCCAAGACAAGTTTGAGTTATGCAATCATGAACACACTATCACACTAAAATAACATTGAAAACACATCAACATGACACACAATGGGTGTCCAGCTTATTAAGGTTGGACATTAACCCTTTGAACACCACAGGCCTGTATAGTGAGTGGTATTGGCAAACAGTGTAGAACCAGATGAGCCGGCTCGTGACGAGCCGTCTCATCAGGATCTGCACTTTTTGCAGGTTATTTTCATATTTTTAAGAGCAATAACACCCCCCTTTTCATAAATGGACTAGTCTGAAAATAATTTTGTGACGTTGGATTGGTTCCAAATTAACATATCAAAAGTCATTCCAGTTACAGAGCCGAGGAATGGTTGTAGAAGCGAACTACACGGTTACACGACCGTGTAACCGGGGAAATATGCAACATGACTGGTGGCGATGGCAGTGATGGCAGTTTGGAGACTAGCCATGGTGCTGGAATGCCCAACATTCCAACTAGTGCCAGAGTATGCATGTAGTTCCTGGCCAGTGTAAATAGCATACCGTAATTATTCTAATAGACGCCCCCGGGGCTATGCAATTTCCTGAATTAGTTTTGGCATTATAATTACATGTACATACAAATACACAGAAATTTTTAGATGACTTTACTATGTGAAAATAAAAGAATTTAACAGAAAATACTGGAGTGGGTCTACTATCAGAGAGAGGGCTACTATTAGAATAAATATGGAAAGTTAGCCCACTACATTCTGAGAATACTTTATTTTGCTGATTGAAAATTATAATTATTCTTGTTATCTCCCAAAGGAGGTATATATTGTGACCACAAATGGAACCGTCTCATCAACAAGACAGTTCAAATGAGTGGTCACAACATATCATTTCGCTGAGAAATAAGAAACATAGAAAGATATTTTCAAATGTTCATACAACTAAGGTGTGTCCTGAAAATATAAATGAAGAGACCAGCATAATCCATATTATTCAGACTGTCACATTGGTTTGAATAGGGGTATAAATGGAAGGGATCAGTGGAAGAAGGGGGCCAAATGGCCATAGCCCCCTTCTTCCATTGACCCCTTTAATTCAGAAAATGTGCACAATAAAGATCCTGATAAGATGGATGAGAGCATTAACCCTTAGACCACTTAGTATTTTTTTTTTTTTGTCGTCTGCTGTTTATTTTCTATTTTCCATTTTTATCATCAAAACATGCTTTGACAGCACTTTAGAATAATTTACAACATGCTTTGACAGCACTTCAGAATCATTTCCATTTGAAATGATTCTGAAGTGCTGTCAAACTATGTTTTTATTGAGAAATAAGGCAAGATATAAAAGCAACAGCAGACGACAATTGTTGTGAGTAGCGGTCTAAGGGTTAGGCAGATGATGGTACTACAGACTATTATAGAGAGGTAGAGTACACAACTGATGACAATTACCAATAGAAGCCACACTTCAGAAGGGGACAATAAAGGTCGTATAAACAGACTACATTGTGTATTACTTGTTGCCGCAGATATAACGAGATACAGGCAAGGTGAACTTCACATGTGCAACACATTACGACAACAGGTACGCAGTGGTTGCAGGAGGGATTCCGTCAAACCTACGTGTGAACAATAGTATTAACCCTGTCAACACTACAGACCTCTGTACAGGTGATTGCAAACAGTGTAGATTGTAATGTGTCGTAACGAGCCGTCTCATCAGGATCTGCACTGTTTCCAAGTAATTTTCATATTTTTCGTAAATGAACTTGTTAGAAAATCATGTTGTGACGATTGGATTGGTCGGAAAATTAACATATGAAAACTATTCCAGTTATTATGCCCTTGCCGATACCTTTCATTTTTCAATAACACAAAAGTTTCACCGATTTTGATAATATTTGGCCACAATGTGTTTTTAGGGATGGTGCTTTGTACACATGACCCACGTCCGACCGCCCAAGGTCAAGGTCACTGAGGACGTACATTTACCTTGTTTGTAAGGCAAATTTGCAAGGCAAAAATGTTAAAGTTTTTTTAATATCAAGGCTGCCAGTACGACCCATGTTCGACCACTGAAGGTCAAGGTCACCTTTTTTTCTAAATTATTATCAAGGCTGCCAGCGAGGGGAAAAAAAAACTTTGTTTAACAATGCCATTTCTTGTTTAGAGTTGAAAGGGTGCTGATTTTTTTTTTGTCAGATTATGTCCCTGTGATGCCATGCTTCATGCCCGTAAAGTTCATGCCCGTTTAAAATCTGTTATATATTTCTTTCCATCTTGTGGATCATCTGGCTGGGAATTGCAGCAATAGGAACAATGGTATAAATCTATCCCCTTGTACGTTCACACCTTCAGGCTAGAATCTAATCATTTTGCTGATGGCAGTACAGCTGCTTCAGTGACTGAATGGGGAACATCGTAGGCTATAATCAGACAGCGTGGATTCACAAGCTGGTCAGGGGCTATGCTGGTCGCACATGTCATAAGTTCCCTATTCTCATAAGTTCCCTATTCTCAGACACAGGCCCCATGTGATACACCATAAATTCATACCAATTTAAAATCTGTGATATCCCTACAGACTTTAGAAGGAAGAAGTGAGTTTTTGGGTCAAAGTCAGGTGAGCTGTTTCATCAACAGAGAGAGGGAGCTGTCAGCAGGAAATGTTACAGTTCTGTCCATCAAACATTCTGCTGTTCACATCAGCATGGCTGCCAATATAGCCCGCCATAGGAAAATGGACCCTTCATATTTGGGCCAGGCTGAGAAAAGGTACTTTATCAGAGCTCCAGATAAGGTGCGTATTGGCGTATTTTACACACTTATTTTAGCAGAATGCACATTGATTATCAAAAGTGGGAGTACAAATTACTCACAACAATGTGAAAATACGCAGTGATTTTCAAAGTGAGTAGTGAAAATACTGTAATAAAGTTGTGTTTGCTTTTTACGGCTCAAATAAGTGAATTTTTGAATTTGTTTTATTTGTAATCAGTTGTTCCCTATTTAATAAGTAAGAAAATCAATAATACATTTGTAAAAGTCAAATACGCATTGAATTTGAAATCTAGGAGTATAATACTCTTTAGATACAAAACTTATCTGGAGCTCTGGGTACCGTATAACATTTGCCGCAATTGTGTGTCTTGGTCCTCTTGACCATTCAGTCTGTAGGATTACAGTCTAATCATTTTGCTGATGGCAGGCAGACTTCCATCAGTGAATGACAAACAGGGTAGGCCCTGATCAGGAGCTACGCTGGTCGCAAACATCACAAGCTACCTTTTGTCAGCCAACAGCCCAAAATTGAAAACTAGCAGAAGTGGGGGTGGAAGCCTTACATACAATGTTGGAATGTACCGGTACTTTTCCACATTTATATACGTCAGACAACAGCTACGTACTGTTAACCTAACCCGTACACTGCTGAATTACATTTTGTTGTCTCCTGTTTATTTATTATGTTCCATTTTTCCTTATCAAAAACATGGTTTTACACTTTAGAATAATTTCCATTGGAACCATTGGAAATGATTCTAAAGTGCTGTCAAACCATGTTTTTAGTGAGACGGACGACAACAATAAAATAACAGCAGACGACAATTCTCGTTTCCCTTATTCTCAGGGTTAAATGTCAAGACTGTAAATATAGGGATTAAAATTTGGATTATTGGAGAATATGAATCCATCCGTAAATTCAGCGGGATACAAGACGGGATGGGATACAATTATAGTAGTATGAAACTGTTTAGGTCTCGAATGACGTGGTAACAACATATACCTTTATGGAGAAATAAACAAAATAATGATATATTGTATCC
Source organism: Conchocele bisecta (assembly GCA_029237695.1). Taxonomy (NCBI): domain Eukaryota; kingdom Metazoa; phylum Mollusca; class Bivalvia; order Lucinida; family Thyasiridae; genus Conchocele; species Conchocele bisecta. The sequence continues at coordinate 32,817,856 of CM055281.1, forward strand.
TTAGACTTAAATGGGTTAATATTTACACCTTCCATAAATACATAATGGAAACGCCCATTCAATGTATTTCGTTTATATCCCAATGCATTACATTAGCCCCACGTGACGTCACGTGATGTTGTTGATTTGTTAAAGTTTGTTTGTCGCTGTTCCATGAATTGTGGCAAAATGACCTGAATAAGATGGTTCTTAATTTTAACGCCATATGTGGCTATTTACATTTTTGAAACTCAGAACATGCAATGTAAATACATGTATACGTAATAATGTCTTTACTGTAGTATGAAAAACATTTGATTTGCTTAAAATTCACAAGGAGTCCACACACTTTAAACAGACCAAATGTTTTTTCATACTACAGAAAATGCAACAACCTATGGTTTTATTCCTTAAGTAATTGTAATGAAAATGCTTGTCACATATACATACAACAGGTATGTAAGTTTGTCTGCGATCGTTTCACCATTTTGTTTTCTTTGGCCTTATTCCTGAATGTAATAGTTCACCAGGATAAATAATTAGGAAGTATTTGTTATGATACTGCAGAACAAACACACATGCTGATAACCATTGGAAATATTGTCAAAATAATGCATCAACTTTTTAAGATAGTTATTTAGTTAACATAGAAAATGTAATTCTAACATTCCATGGCCCATTTATTAATAAATGTTAACAAACGTTGCCCCCAGTGGCATATTGGGGGAACTCCGGCAAAGTTCTTAACCGGACCCATGGACACACGGACAGAAACATACATGGACAGATACACACACGCATGGACACACAGTCTAAGCTCTATATGCCACCAACTACTGTCTATTATGTTTGTAAAACATGGAAATGCCCCTGAGGCATACTGGCCTCTAACTGGAGAAACTCTTACAAACTTTTCGACTTTTCGATGTAAATGTACATGGACTGATGGACAGAACCTCAATAGCAATGCATATGCGCCCATTGCTATCGTGTAGGGGGCATAAGAATAAACAGCAGACGACAAATTTTAATTGAGTGGTGAAAGAGTAAAGAAACCCTTCAGATTTGAAACTGGGGACATGAAAATTATAGTTGAATGTTGTATCATTTCAATTAATTGCAGCACATGATAATCAGCTCCCTTGGAGAACATGCTTTGTCTCTAAATAAATTATTATAATAAGAGGCACTCAAAACTTTGTTCACTCCAGATGCACAGCAGCAGTTATCAGTTAAAAGTCCATCTTTCTCATCAGAGTAATGTTACAATGAGCGTTGTTTAATGCTATTTATTAATTTACTTTTACTTATTTTAGACTTGGGGAATTAGGCTCAATTTGATCGAAAGATGAAAAGACAAAGACACATGTTGATTCTATAATGTAATATTCCCAAGAGCTCCCTGACAACCCAAACAATGGCCTTTATACTTGGCAACGCGGACCTTATAGAAAGCACCTGACCACTCGGCATTGAAATGCACACAATGCAGACTTTTCCTGAGAACTGTGTTTGTTCAACACAGTTCAAATTGCTATAATTAATTACTCATTGAATGCAAACCTTAGATATTTTACATGCACAAATTCATCCATTCATCTACATACACACAGCAAATATCAATGACGAAAATGAAATCAGAACTATGTCTAAATTGGCTTTTAATACGAATATCAAAGTCAATTTAGACATCGGACTGTCTTCTGAATCATATCTGGAACTAACTGTAATATGCAAATGACTGTAAACAACTACATGTTATAGTATTAAGTTTTGACTCCATGTAGCTCAAATACTAGTCATCAATGTACAGTCTCAAAAGAGTTATTACATGATCTATGAAATTTCACAATACTTGCAGACAACAATTCTGAATTGCCACAGCGATGCTGCATTCATTTTGTGTGACCCCAAGCTATTTGACCGGGGCACAACGCCCATTAAAAGAGGTCTGGTTTCTGCAGACAAGTTACTCAGAGGTCATGACCTGATTCCATATGAACAAAGGAGCAACCAGTCTAGCTCCAGCTTGGACAAAGCATCTGCATGGTTCAATCAGGGTTTATACTGTTTGCCATTCAGTCCATCAAATTGGTACTCTATAACAATACCCTCCTGGTTCGAAACATTTGGTCCCCAAATGAAATATGGATAAACAACCATGTGAACCAAATATTACATGTAACGGTACAAGTAATAAGTATGAATATTGTAACACAAGAAATATCGCATTCACACACCTTACACACTACAATCCATAATGCTTAATTTTCAAATTATATGTCTGGGTGCCAGGAAAAAAACATCAACTAATGCATGCAGTAAGACATGAAATACATTATACCGTACTTCATCTAATAAACACCCTCATCTATGCAACATTTGAAAAATTAATAAAATTATGTAACTAAAAACATTTACACTTGTTATGCAAAAGAGTGTGTTTGATATGGTAAAAAAAAAAAACACAATTAATAACAAAAAAGCATAGAAGGGGTTTACATTAGAATAAATATGGTATAGTCCATATACATTCCATCAGTCTTGATCAGCGCAGTTCATCGTAATAAACTGTAATCCATTTTAATTGGAATTTTTAAATTAAACGACATGTTAAAGTTGCAGATTCAGGTATTGTGCACATGTGTAAGGTGTACAGTTATTCAATTATAGGCAGTATGTCGCACTATGAATTATGTAACACCAAACGTCCATGATATGCTAATACTGTTTCGTTTCCTTTATCAAAATCAGGTTAATTAGTAAATTCATCAATTGTAATACATGTAATCCGTTGTAATTGGAAACGTAATAATTGATACATGTATGTCACTGGTAAGTCATAATTCCATTATTATGGCAGATATGCACTGGAATTAATTATTACTAGGGTCCATTTATGCAATATTTAAATTAAAAGACATATTAAAGTTACAGGTTCAGGTATTGAGCACATGTGTAAGGTGTACAGTTATTCAATTATAGGCAGTATGTCGCACTATGAATATGTAACAACAAACGTCCATGATATGCAATACCGTTTCGTTTAACAAAATCTTCTATCGTAATTAATACATGTAATCCGTTGTAATTTGAAACGTAATAATTGATACATGTATGTCACTGTAAGTCATAATTCCATTATTATGGCAGATACGCACTGGAATTAATTATTACCGGTCCATTTTTTTTTGGAATATTTGAAACTAAAAGACATATTAAAGTTGCAGATTCACGAATTGACCTCAAACATCACTTTCCATGTCATAGTATGTGGATTTTCGGAAGAAAAGTATGAGAAAAGAAAGAAGAAAGATGCGCTAAAGATCAAATCCCACACAATATGAAATGTGAATGTACATGAATGAAATCGCAACATGAAACTACAAACTGTCAATAAAATTCCAAAAATGTATTTGTGCTATTGTCAATTCTTCTTCATTCTGCCGTCGATGGTCCTATTGTTGGCGTGTAGGATGTGCGGAACGTGTCCCTCGCACACCCCGGTCCGAGATTTGTAGTGTTCCTTCCAGAATGTGCGGGTAGGCCCCGTCACACATTCTGGCTTCGTAGGTAACTGATTCCGTCGTGTTTTGTGATTCTGTTGGTACATCAACTTCTTGAAGTATTGTGTAGCAAACACTGATTCAAATGGTGAAAATCCTGTAGATTGTATACATTCTGTCCAACACAATGCCATTAATATTGTAGGCAAAACGTAAGCCAAGTTGATGGCTACACATTTCTTCTCCATCTTCAAAATGTTATTAAAATTTTACACTGACTAGCTGTGTGTGTCGAAAAATCCATCTGTGTAAAGTCCACAATTTGTTTCACTTTCCATCGAAATAATAGATTAATAGTTACTTAAAATTTTGTTCACTTAAGTCCAAATTAACATGACCGAGGATCTAAAGACTCTCCACCAATTGTTATAGTGGTGGTTGTATTTTATTATTTCTAAGATGTTACTGTTAATTTTTGGATTTGGGAATTACGGCTCAATTTGATCAAAAGATGAAAAGACAAAGACACATGTTGATTCTATAATGTAATATTCCCAAGAGCTCCCTGACAACCCAAACAATGGCCTTTATACTTGGCAACGCGGACCTTATAGAAAGCACCTGACCACTCGGCATGAAATGCACACAATGCAGACTTTTCCTGAGAACTGTGTTTGTTCAACACAGTTCAAATTGCTATAATTAATTACTCATTGAATGCAAACCTTAGATATTTTACATGCACAATTCATCATTCATCTACATACACACAGCAAATATCAATGACGAAATGAAATCAGAACTATGTCTAAATTGGCTTTTAATACGAATATCAAAGTCAATTTAGACATCGGACTGTCTTCTGAATCATATCTGGAACTAACTGTAATATGCAAATGACTGTAAACAACTACATGTTATAGTATTGTTTTGACTCCATGTAGCTCAAATACTAGTCATCAATGTACAGTCTCAAAAGAGTTATTACATGATCTATGAATTTCACAATACTTGCAGACAACAATTCTGAATTGCCACAGCGATGCTGCATTCATTTTGTGTGACCCCAAGCTATTTGACCGGGGCACAACGCCCATTAAAAGAGGTCTGGTTTCTGCAGACAAGTTACTCAGAGGTCATGACCTGATTCCATATGAACAAAGGAGCAACCAGTCTAGCTCCAGCTTGGACAAAGCATCTGCATGGTTCAATCAGGGTTTATACTGTTTGCCATTCAGTCCATCAAATTGGTACTCTATAACAGTAACCAGAGTCAATTGTGCATAGAAGCATGTCTCTAGTGGTGAATAATTGCCCCATTATTCGCCACAAACTGCTCTGCCAGCCCATAACATGTGGAAAACCCCTTTATAAGTATGAACAAGAAACGAGGCAAAGCCACGAAGGCGAGGTTTTTTCCAAGCATAGACACTTGGATAACATAATTATACCCACTTTTTGTAGACTAGATGGCCGTGGCCTGCATGTCGTGCCTTGGGGCGAGGCATGGACACTAAAAAAAAATAGATATAGTAGATGGAAAAACTTTAACGAAAAAACTTTAACCGGACACACGGACGTACGGACGGACGGACGTATGCCAAAATGCTGACGATATCGCGCTTTCCGCAAGCGGGTGCGACAATGATGATAAACACCCATGTGAAGTATCAAGGTAATGGGTGAAGCAGTTGCAGAGATATAGTACACGAAAACTTTAACATTGTAAACGCGAAAATTTAACATTGAAAATGGCTAAGTCGACTACGCGGAAAAAATGGGTCAAGTTAAAAACAAGAAACGAGGCAAAGCCACGAAGGCCAGGTTTTTTCCAAGCATAGACACTTGGATAACATAATTATACCACTTTTTGTAGACTAGATGGCCGTGGCCTGCATGTCGCGCCTTGGGGCGAGGCATGGACACTAAAAAAATAGATATAGTAGATGGAAAAATTTTAACGAAAAAACTTTAACCGGACACACGGACGTACGGGACGGACGGACGTATGCCAAAATGCCGACGATATCGCGCTTTCCGCAAGCGGGTGCGACAATGATGATAAACACCCATGTGAAGTATCAAGGTAATGGGTGAAGCAGTTGCAGAGATATAGTACACGGAAAAAACTTTAACAAATAAATTCAAAGTAATTTGACCTTGACATTGCGCACAGGGGCCGCACGGTTGGGGTTTAGAATGAAAAATATGGACGATGATAAACACCCATGTGAAGTTTCAAGGTAATGGGCGAAGCAATTGCAGAGATATAGTATAACAAAAAAGTTTTAATCCAACCAAAAAACTTTAACCAGACGTACGTTAAAAAAGTTAACGTTTTGTGGAAAATGGGCTAAGTCAATTACGTAGAAATTATAGGTGAAGGTAAAAAAATGGTCACATGTTGGATAGTTGTATGTGGTAGGCACCCCTTGGTTATGAAGCTGTGAAAGTTTGGTGGTCCTAGGTGGTACAGTACCAAAGAAATGGAGTTAAACACGAAAACTTAACATTGTAAACGCGAAAATTTAACATTGAAAATGGCTAAGTCAACTACGCGGAAAAAATGGGTCAAGTTAAAAACAAGAAACGAGGCAAAGCCACGAAGGCCAGGTTTTTTCCAAGCATAGACACTTGGATAACATAATTATACCCACTTTTTGTAGACTAGATGGCCGTGGCCTGCATGTCGCGCCTTGCGGCGAGGCATGGACACTAAAAAAATAGATATAGTAGATGGAAAAACTTTAACCAAAAAACTTTAACCGGACACACGGACGAACGGACGGACGTATGCCAAAATGCTGACGATATCGCGCTTTCCACAAGCAGGTGTGACAATGATGATAAACACCCATGTGAAGTATCAAGGTATTGGGTGAAGCAGTTGCAGAGATATAGTACACGAAAAAACTTTAACAAAAAAAATTCAAAGTAATTTGAACTTGACATAGGGCACAGAATGGCGCTTTCTGCAAGCAGGTGCGACAATGATGATAAAGACCCATGTGAAGTATCAAGGTATTGGGTGAAGCAGTTGCAGAGATATAGTACACAAAAAAACTTTAACAAAAAAATTCAAAGTAATTTGACCTTGACATTGGGCACAGGATCGCGCTTTCCGCAAGCAGGTGCGACAATGATGATAAGCACCCATGTGAAGTATGAAGGTATTGGGTGAAGCAGTTGCAGAGATATAGTACACGAAAAAACTTTAACAAAAAAAATCAAAGTAATTTGACCTTGACATTGGGCACAGGATCGCGCTTTCCGCAAGCAGGTGCAACAATGATGATAAACACCCATGTGAAGTATCAAGGTATTGGGTGAAGCAGTTGCAGAGATATAGTACACGAAAAAACTTTAACAAAAAAATTCAAAGTAATTTGACCTTGACATTGGGCACAGGGGCCGCACGGTTGGGGGTTAGAATGAAAATATGGATGATGATAAACACCCATGTGAAGTTTCAAGGTAATGGGCGAAGCAGTTGCAGAGATATAGTATAACGAAAAAGTTTTAACCAAAAACTCTAACCAGACGTACGTTAAAAAGTTAACGTTGAAAATGGCTAAGTCAATTACGTAGAAATAATAGGTGAAGGTAAAAAAATGGTCACATGTTGGATAGTTGTATGTGGTAGGCACCCCTTGGTTATGAAGCTGTGAAAGTTTGGTGGTCCTAGGTGGTACAGTACCAAAGAAATGGACTTAAACACGAAAACTTAACATTGTAAACGCGAAAACTTAACATTGAAAATGGCTAAGTCGACTGCGCGGAAAAAATGGGTCAAGTTAAAAAAAAAAGTAACATGTTGGATAGTGATATGTGGTGGGTACCCCTTGATTATGAAGCTGTGAAAGTTTGGTGGTTCTAGGTGGTACAGTACGAAAGAAATGGACTTAAACACGAAAACTAAATTAACATTGTAAACGCGAAAACTTAACATTGAAAACTGGCTAAGTCGATTACGCGGAAAAAATGGGTGTAAGTTAAAAATAAAAGTAACATGTTTTGGATAGTGATTATGTTTGGTGGGCACCCCCCTTGATTATGAAGCTGTGAAAAGTTTGGTTGGGACCTGAGGTGGTACAGTCTCAAAGAAATGGGACTCAAACACGAAAAACTTAAACATTGATTGTGGACGCCGAGCCCCCGCCCCGCCCTACCCGCCCGCCCCGCCCAACCCGCTTTCCGCCAATCCAAATACCTTGGATTTTTTTTCAAAAAACCTGGCTAAAAAAGTAACATGTTGGATAGTGATATGTGATGGGCACCCCTTGATTATGAAGCTGTGAAAGTTTGGTGGTCCTAGGTGGTACAGTAACAAAGAAATGGACTCAAACACGAAAACTTAACATTGATTGTGGACGCCACCCGCCGCCCGCCCGCCCGCCCGGCTTTCGCCAATCCAATAGCCTGGATTTTTTTTCAAAAAACCTGGCTAAAAAAGTAACATGTTGGATAGTGATATATGGTGGGCACCCCCTTGATTATGAAGCTGTGAAAGTTTGGTGGTCCTAGGTGGGTACAGTACAAAGAAATGGACTTAAACACGAAAACTTAACATTGTAAACGCGGAAAACTTAAAAAAAAAAAGTAACATGTTGGATAGTGATTGTGGTGGGCACCCCTTGATTATGAAGCTGTGAAAAGTTTGGTGGTCCTAGGTGGTACAGTAACAAAGAAATGGACTCAAACACGAATAAAAGTTAAACATTGATTTGTGGACGCTGCCCGCCGCCCGCCGCCCGCCGCCCGCCCGCACACCGCCTGCCCAGCTTTCGCCAATCCAATAGCCTGGATTTTTTTTCAAAAAACCTGGCTAAAAAAGTAACATGTTGGATAGTGATATGTGGTGGGCACCCCTTGATTATGAAGCTGTGAAAGTTTGGTGGTCCTAGGAGGTACAGTAACAAAGAAATGGACTCAAACACGAAAACTTAACATTGATTGTGGACGCCACCCGCCCGCCCGCCCGCCCGGCTTTCGCCAATCCAATAGCCTGGATTTTTTTTCAAAAAACCTGGCTAAAAAAGTAACATGTTGGATAGTGATATGTGGTGGGCACCCCTTGATTATGAAGCTGTGAAAGTTTGGTGGTCCTAGGTGGTACAGTACCAAAGAAATGGACTTAAACACGAAAACTTAACATTGTAAACGCGAAAACTTAACATTGAAAATGGCTAAAGTCTACTGCGCGTAAAAAATGGGTCAAGTTAAAAAAAAAGTAACATGTTGGATAGTGATATGTGGTGGGCACCCCTTGATTATGAAGTTGTGAAAGTTTGGTGGTCCTAGGTGGTACAGTAACAAAGAAATGGACTCAAACACGAAAACTTAACATCGATTGTGGACGCCGCCGCTAAAAAAACCTGGCTAAAAATCAACGTTTTTCCACAAATTGTTCTTGAGTTGTTTCTAATCCAAAGTATATGTTGTGACCTCTCATTGAATTGTCTCATCGCCATGGCTCCAATAGTGATAACAACATATGCTTCTGACCTGAAATAAGAAATAATTTAGAACTTTCTGTGGTCTGTGTTATAGTGTACCAATTTGGTGGACTGAATGGCAAACAGTATAAACCCTGATTGAACCATGCAGATGCTTTGTCCAATCTGGGACTAGACTGGTTGCTCCTTTGTCCATATGGAATCTGGTACTGACCTCTGAGTAACTTGTCTGCAGAAACCAGACCCTGCTAATGGGCGTTGTGCCTCGGTCAAATAATTTGGGGTCACACAAAATGAATGCAGGATCGCTGTTGCAATTCTGAATTGTTGTCTGCAATTGTTCTTGTGCAATTCATATAATCATGTAATAACTCTTTTGAGACTGAACATAGACGACTAGTATTTGAGCTACACTGAGTCAAAACATAATACTATAACATGTAGTTGTTTACAGTCATTTGCATATTACAGATGGTTCCAAATATGATTCAGAAGACAGTCCGATGTCTAAATTGACTTTGATATTCGTATTAAAAGCCAATTTAGACATAGTTCTAATTTCCTTTCGTCATTGATATTTGCTGTGTGTATGTAGATGAATGGATGAAATGTGCATGTAAAATATCTAAGGTTTGCATTCAATGAGTAATTAATTATAGCAATTTGAACTGTGTTGAACAAACACAGTTCTCAGCAAAAGTCTGCATTGTGTGCATTTCATGCCGAGTGGTCACGTGCTTTCTATAAGGTCCGCGTTGCCAAGTATAAAGGTCATTGTTTGGGTTGCCAGGGAGCTCTTGGGAATATTACATTATAGAATCAACATGTGTCTTTGTCTTTTCATCATTCGATCAAATTGAGCCGTAATTCCCAAATTCAAAAATGAACAGTAACATCTTAGAATTAATAATATACCACCATTCACTATAACAGTTTGGTGGAGAGTCTTTAGATCCTCGGTCATGTTAATTTGGACTTAAGTGAACAAAATTTTAAGTAACTATTAATCTATTATTTCGATGGAAAGTGAAACAAATTGTGGAACTTTACACAGATGGATTTTTCGACACACACAGTTAGTCAGTGTAAAATTTTAATAACATTTTGAAGATGGAGGAGAAGAAAAGTGTAGCTACTCACTTTGTCAACGTTTTGTCTACACAACGGAAAGCAGTTATATTTGGAACATTGTGTCTCGTTATTATATTCGAAGACGACAATCTACGCTGGTGCACACATGCCGTTTAAAATTATTCAAAGGAACCGATACTTCACATGCTGAAAACCGATTCCAGGACCTTAGAAGCCAGAATGTGTGGCGGGGCCTACCCGCACATTCTGGAAGGAACACTACGAATCTCGGACCGGGGTGTGCGAGGGACACGTGCCGCACATCCTACAAGCCAACAATAGGACCATCGATGGCAGAATGAAGAAGAATTGACAATAGCACAAATACATTTTTGGAATTTTATTGACAGTTTGTAGTTTCATTTTGCGATTTCATTCATGGACATTCACATTTCATATTGTGTGGGATTTGATCTTTAGCGCATCTTTCTTCTTTCTTTTCTCATACTTTTCTTCAGAAAATCCACATACTATATGACATGGAAAGTGATGTTTGGGGTCAATTCGTGAATCTGCAACTTTAATATGTCTTTTAGTTTCAAATATTCAAAAAATGGACCGGTAATAATTAGTTCCAGTGCGTATCTGCCATAATAATGGAATTATGACTTACAGTGACATACATGTATCAATTATTACGTTTCCAATTACAACGGATTACATGTATTAATTACGATAGAAGATTTTGTTAAACGAAACGGTATTGCATATCATGGACGTTTGGTGTTACATATTCATAGTGCAACATACTGCCTATAATTGAATAACTGTACACCTTACACATGTGCTCAATACCTGAATCTGTAACTTTAATATGTCTTTTAATTTAAATATTCCATAAATGGACCCCAGTAATAATTAATTCCTGTGCATATCTGCTATAATAATGGAATTATGACTTACCAGTGACATACATGTATCAATTATTACGTTTCCAATTACAACGGATTACATGTATTACGATTGATGATTTACTAATTAACCTGATTTTGATAAAGGAAACGAAACAGTATTGCATATTATGGACGTTTGGTGTTACATATTCATAGTGCAATACTGCCTATAATTGAATAACTGTACACCTTACACATATGCTCAATACCTGAATCTGCAACTTTAACGTGTCGTTTAATTTAAAAATTCAAATTAAAATGGATTACAGTTTATTACGATGAACTGCGCTGATCAAGACTGATGGAACGAATATGGACTATACCATATTTATTCTAATGTAAACCCCTTCTATGCTTTTTGTTTAATTGTGTTTTTTTACCATATCAAACACACTTTTACATAACAAGTGGAAATGTTTTTAGTTACATAATTTTAATTTTTCAAATGTTGCATAGATGAGGGTGTTTATGAGAGGAAGTACGGTATAATGTATTTCATATCTTACTGCATGCATTAGTTTGATGTTTTTTTCCTGGCACCCTGACATATAATTTGAAAATTAAGCATTATAGGATTGTAGTGTGTAAGGTGTGTGAATGTGATATTTCTTGTGTTACAATATTCATACTTATTTCTTGTACCGTTACATGTAATATTTGGTTCACATGGTTGTTTATCCATATTTCATTTGGGGACCAAATGTTTCGAACCAGGAGGGTATTGTTATAGTGTACCAATTTGGTGGACTGAATGGCAAACAGTATAAACCCTGATTGAACCATGCAGATGCTTTGTCCAATCTGGGACTAGACTGGTTGCTCCTTTGTCCATATGGAATCTGGTACTGACCTCTGAGTAACTTGTCTGCAGAAACCAGACCCTGCTAATGGGCGTTGTGCCCCGGTCAAATAGCTTGGAGTCACACAAAATGAATGCAGGATCGCTGTTGCAATTCTGAATTGTTGTCTGCAATTGTTCTTGTGCAATTCATATAATCATGTAATAACTCTTTTGAGACTGAACATAGACGACTAGTATTTGAGCTACACTGAGTCAAAACATAATACTATAACATGTAGTTGTTTACAGTCATTTGCATATTACAGATGGTTCCAAATATGATTCAGAAGACAATCCGATGTCTAAATTGACTTTGATATTCGTATTAAAAGCCAATTTAGACATAGTTCTAATTTCCTTTCGTCATTGATATTTGCTGTGTGTATGTAGATGAATGGATGAAATGTGCATGTAAAATATCTAAGGTTTGCATTCAATGAGTAATTAATTATAGCAATTTGAACTGTGTTGAACAAACACAGTTCTCAGCAAAAGTCTGCATTGTGTGCATTTCATGCCGAGTGGTCACGTGCTTTCTATAAGGTCCGCGTTGCCAAGTATAAAGGCCATTGTTTGGGTTGCCAGGGAGCTCTTGGGAATATTACATTATAGAATCAACATGTGTCTTTGTCTTTTCATCTTTCGATCAAATTGAGCCTAATTCCCCAAGTCTAAAATAAGTAAAAGTAAATTAATAAATAGCATTAAGCACGCTCGTTGTAACATCTGTCTTCAGCATGAAAACGTCTAATTGATAACAGACGTCTTATGACAGTTACGACCAGTCTGACCTTATATCACTATGCCTGCATTGTGTGACATTTATAAAGTGAAATATATTACTGCTATCTGTATTACAGTATGTCCTGATTGAATAGTGTGGATATTCTACACTGGAATCTATATTGGTCACGAGGGCAATAAGCCACATTTTGTATCCGAGTGTCACAGATGAGCCTGGCTCTGATGTTACCTCCCTTATTGCCAAGTCAGTTTTTTCCTGATAAAGATTTTGTAAAAATTCTATATTTCTTCTGTGAATAACGTCGAAAGATGACACAAACTTCAGAGCTCATGTGCATTGAATTCTGCATGAGCTCTGATCTTGTTTCATAATATTCTACGGAAAATATGACTGATTTTAGAAATCACCATCAGCGGAATACTGCGATACAACAAGGGAGGAACTTCCAGAGGCGGCTAATATTCAAGCGGTAATAATATGAACACATCAAAGGGACAATATTGGTCTATGAGCATATCTGCCTCACCATGTGAAAAGGGGGCTTATTGGGTTTGCGACAAGTGTAGCCCCAGATCAGCCTGCACATCAGTGCAGTCTGATCTGGGGCTACACTGTTCACTATTGATCTTGGGGATTGATAATAAAAGCGGTTACGAAGACATAGATCTGTCTCGGGCTACATGAGTGTGCGAGTTGATCAGAAACTACACTGGTCAGGAACTCAATGAGCCGCATTTTGTCAGCGTGTGACATCATTCTGAGTGGAAAAAAGTTCCTCAGCTTTGCTTTATCACTTTTGGTTCAGGAACTGGCAAAAACGACATTTGTTGTCCGAAATGAGAACAATATGCTTATGGAGTTTGTGACCAGTGTAGCTCCTGATCAGCTAACACAATTGTGCAGCCTTATACGGACGTAAGCTGTTCATTACAATATCAAGGAGTGTTTCTAACAGTCTGATCTGAAGTTTTTGGCAGGTATGTAATTGGTACCATTTAGCTGGCGGCTCACCAACTGGCCATAACAGCAGCAGTGGAGGATCTGACCCTGGACCTCTCAGTTGTGAGGTGGATGACTTAAGCATTAACCCCTAGGCCATATGAATGGCTATATGTCTACTTTCAATGAGAAATAAGAACAAGAAAAAGTGGCCTGTGAGTACACAAATGCTCCCCCCCCCCCCCACCCCGGCCACCGATTGGAGATACTCCGACAAACTTCTTAAACAGACCCACGAACACACAAACACACACACGAATGGAATGGAGACACAGTCCAAACAGGGAGACATATGGGGGGGCATAAAAAAGAAGTAAGTCAAAATTTGCATAAGCCTTAACCCTTTCAACACCACAGGCCTGTATAGTGGTATTGGCAAACAGTGTAGATCCAGATGAGACTCATCAGGATCTGAACTTTTTGCAAATAATTTTCATATTTTTGAGAGAAAAAAAACATCCCCTTTTCATAAATGGATTAGTCCGAAATAATTTTATTACGATTGGATTGGTTGCAAAATTAACATATCAAAATCCATGCCAGTTAGAGGTGAAAGCGTTAAAGCATATACGGAATGTAACGAGACAATTACACAAGAGTGAAAGTGTTCTACTCAACCTTGTGTGTAAGTGCAGCATGATGATACAACAAACAGGTGATGCCATCCCACTCATGGAAACTCCAATTAAAATGTAAATTGATAATGTGTAAACAAAACGATCCCAGTAATGAAGTTAGACACTGCTAACCTAAATGCAGATATATTCTCTGTAAACGGCGCAGTAAGTGTGCAGATTCTTCCGAAATTTTGCAGGTAACTTGTTCTACAACAAGAGCAAGTGAGCAGGGGCTCACGGATACCCCCGGCCCCCGCCTGGTGAGACCACCAAACATTTTCTAAGTCATTTGGCCTTGACCTTGGGCATGAAAGCCGCATGGGTAATGAAACTATGGATGATAATAAAGAAGTATATGAAGTTTCAAGTCAATCAGCTTATGGTTACAGAGATAATGGGTACCCGCTAACCTAAATAAATGCAGATATATTCTCTGCGTAATGTGTAAACAAAACGATCCCAGTAATGAAGTTAGACACGGTTAGCCTGAATGCAGATATATTCTCTGTGAACTGTACAGTAATTGTGCAGATTGTTCCAAAGTTTTGTAGGTAACTTGTTCTACAATTATCAACTCCAATTAATATGTAAACTGATAATGTGTAAAGAAGACGATCCCTGTAATGAAGTTGTACATCGCTAACCTAAATAAACTCAGATATATTCTCCGAGAACGATGCAGAACTTGAAGGGCTAGCTCCCTGTTAACAATGGCAACTTCAATTGAGACACGTCACGTGACTTTGTACCTGCGTAATTTCATAAAGACACTTACAAAATTTACAATATTTTCCTTAAAGGCATCAACAGTTGACAAAATTTTCAGAGTACATGTACATGCGGAATTATAATGTACTCTGATGTTGTCAACTTTTGACTTTATTTACGAAAAATATTGTAAATTTTGCAAACGTATTTACAGGGTTCCCACTCGTTTGGGAAGACCAAATTCCATAACTTTTCCATGACTTTCAAGGACCTGTTTTTGAAATTCAATGACCCATATTTGCATGGATGATGCTGATGAAACGGTGTTTTACGGCTTATCAACTCATAACTTGAGCAATTTCGAGCCTGTGTTGGGAAGAGAAGTAGTAATTCAGTTTTGAAGTTACAAAGTGTCAGGTGCCCTTAACACACCAAATCGTTTGGCTCAAAATCACGAAATTGCACTGAACTTTCCTCAACAACACCAATAATTGGACTGGAATCCAAATTCCATGACTTTCAATGACCTTTTCAGAAATTACTTTCCAGGCCTAGAATCCATTTTTCCAAATTCCATGACTTTCCAGCAATTTAATGACCAGTGGGAACCCTGTATTTACCGGTAATGAAATAACGCAGATGTCCGAAATCACATGGCGTGTCTCAATTGTGCAGATTGCTCTGAAATGTTGCAGTTGACAGTAAAGATTAATTGAAGGTTCCCAAATGTTAGGGCAGTTCTGCTGTAACTTAACGACTGAATAATGATGTTTGTTTTTTATGATGTCCGTTCAATAACAAGACCATATACAGATAGGAATGCACCTGTATGGGGGGGGGGGGGAGAGAACCAACATTCAGCACTTAATAATTAATAAAAATAAATAAAATAAAAAATTTCAGCAGTGAACAGTTACTACACTGGATCACTTGGCCACAGGTGTGAATCCCCGTAAGGTTCGCAGTTAAGGTATGAATCCTTAACACTGAAGTCATCATTAACCCATTTCAGTCTAAGGATACGATAATTTTTGTAATTGTTGAGATGGTTCAAATGAGTGGCAACAACATATACTTTCGAGATGAAATAAAGAAATTAGGATTTTTCCCTTCTAAAAAGTTTCATATTACCATAATTGTATCTCATCTTTAATGGGTTAAGATATGCATCCGTCAAGACTGAATGAGAAACATCTGTAGTTAATACGTTGTGACAATTATGTCAACGCGAGACGAGGAAAACAAGTTGCCGCATTCCTTGCCATTATAAATACAAACTGTGCCAAGGTGCGACGATGTATCATCGAGTATACGGAAATATACGTCGCGGTAATGCAGGTACACCATGATCACTTGTGACATCTCGGTTATCTCTTAACATCGACATGTTCCAGTATTTGTCTACATGATTGGCTGTTTTCGTAGGAAATTATTCCTCAACAAATACGAGTCCCACCCCAACTCCACCCCACACCATTGGCTACAAATTCACAGACCAACCTTTATTCAGATTTTACTGTCATTAAGCCTTTTTATGCTGTGCATAATGCATGCACTCAGAAGTATATGTCGCGACCACCATTTGAACCGTCTCGTTGAGACAGTTCAAATGAGTGGTCACAATATAAACTTTCATTGAGAAATAATAAAAACTAGATTGGTCAGTAAGCGAGGCTTACGGAATACCCCCCGCGTGGGCCCAGGTACCCCTAAAATATGTAAAAATTTCCAAGTGTGTGGGCTTGTGACCTTGACTCTGGGATTAGCGCGAGCGGCATGAACGTGAATTTGTCACAGGGTGGTAGAGGTCCATTGGAGCAATGAGTGTGTGAAATGTGAAGCAGATCCGAGCAAGGAAATAGAAGTTATAACCGATTTCTCTGATGTTAAGTTTTGTAAAGAGACTACCGTATAACCTCGAATTAACGCCCCCGGAGGCGTTACATTTTACAAAAGGGGGGGGGGGGGGCGTTTATTGTTTATTAGCCAGTAAAAAAAAAAAAAAAAAAAAAAAAAAAAAAAAAAAAAACCAAGGACCGCCAATTTCAAACACAAATAAGGATTTAAGGATTATTTGTGTTTGAAATTGGCGGTCATTGGTATTTTTTTTTTTTTTTTTTTTTTTTTTTTATTTGGGGGGGGGGGGGGGGGGGGGCGGGGGGGGGGGGTGGGGGGAGGTTTCTCTGATGTTAAGTTTTGTAAAGAGACTAAGTGTGTGACCTTGGGATCAGCGGGAGTTGGACAGTCGTAGATTTGTCACAGCATGATAGTACAACCTTAGAGGAATGCACAAGTGAAATAATAAGAATTTTCAATGAAGGAAATAGAAGTTATAACTTATTTCTCTGATGTTAAGTTTTGTAAAGAGACTAAGTATTTGACCTTGACATTGGGATCAGAGGGGGTTGGACGGTCATGGATTTGGCACAGCATGGTATTAGAGCCTTACAGGAATGCATGTGTAAAATGTTAAGAAGCCTTACAGGAATGCATGTGTGAAATGTTAAGAATTTTAGATGAAGGAAATAGAAGTTAGAACAATATTTCTCTGATGTTAAGTTTTGTAAAGAGACTAAGTATTTGACCTTGACCTTGGGATCAGCGGGGGTTGGACGGTCGTGGATTTGGCACAGCATGGTAGTAGAGCCTTACAGGAATGCATGTGTGAAATATTAAGCATTTTAGATGAAGGAAATAGAAGTTAGAACAATATTTCTCTGATGTTAAGTTTTGTAAAGAGACTAAGTATTTGACCTTCACCTTGGTATCAGCGGGGGTTGGATGGTCGTGGATTTGGCACAGCATGGTAGTAGAGTCTTACAGGAATGTATGTGTGAAATATTAAGCATTTTAGATGAAGGAAATAGAAGTTATAACAATATTTCTCTGATGTTAAGTTTTGTAAAGAGACTAAGTATTTGACCTTGACCTTGGGATCTGCGGGATTGTTGACGGTCGTGGATTTGGCACAGCATGGTAGTAGAGCCTTACAGGAATGCATGTGTGAAATATTAAGCATTTTAGATGAAGGAAATAGAAGTTATAACAATATTTCTCTGATGTTAAGTTTACGGACTAAGTATTTGACCTTGACCTTGGGATCTGCGGGGGTTGGACGGTCGTGGATTTGGCACAGCATGGTAGTAGAGCCTTACAGGAATGCATGTGTGAAATATCAAGCATTTTAGAAGAAGGAAATAGAAGTTATAACAATATTTCTCTGATGTTAAGTTTACGGACGCACGCACGGACGCACGGACGCACGGACAACCTGACTCCAGTATACCCCCCCCCCACAACTCGTTGCGGGGGGGTATAATAAAATATTTAATAAATTTCATACCTGTAAAGGTGTGCTCCGAAAGGAATGGGTTAAATAAACACCGTGTCTGACAAGTAATCGTATAAGCAAATTTAACAAATAGGAGGTATGTGAATGTATCACCCATCTTAAATGTGTAATTCCATGAGTAAACTGGTGTGTCCTCAGAATGTAACGGGCAAATTCCCCTGGAATTTTACAACACAAATAATGTGGACAGTTGTGAAAGAGAATGTGTTTTGCACATATATAAAACATGATCAATATACAATGTACATGTACATATTCATTCAAATAGAATCAAATAATTTTGTGTTGACTGTCTATCCCAGTGACTGAATGGTGAACAGTGTAGATCCTGATCAGACTGCATGTCCATGCAGTCTGATCATGGACTACGCTGTTCGCACAAGTCATAAGAACCTTTTTGTCACTTTGTGGCCAATTTGTAATGAGCAGATAAACATGAGCTGGACATTATCCAACCATCTTTTCCAGTTAAACATAGATGTTGTCAGAGGTCTGATCTACAATCTATAGTCTTGGTATGTCTCTGTAATATCTACATGGAATAAAATGTAACTCACCCTGCAAAAAATGGATCTTAATTAGCTTGTGACCAGTGTAGCCCCAGATCAGTCTGCACATTTGAGCAGTCTGATCAGGGTCTATACATTTTGTTACAGAGTTAAGATCCTACAATTCAAAAATGAAAAATTCAGCCACATAAGAGCCGCCAGGAGAATGCCAGCAGATCAGGAGCTACACTGGTCATAAACTCTGTAAGCCCCCATTTGTTGTATTGGGTAAATTAACCAACATAGACCCAGATCAGCCAGCACAGTGAGATTAGCATCTGCAATGTTCTCCATTCAGTCAGCGAAACAACATTTTGCTTACAACACACATAGATCCTGATCATGTAGCAGGAACATGCTAGCAAATCACGAGCTATATAGACCATAATGCCATAAGCCCCATTTCTCCAGTCACAGTCACATATACAGACGTTATGGCACTGATGTAAGTTGCAGATTTTTAACAAGAATTACGGCCCTTTACGATCCTTTTCAACTTGGTAAATATCAATAAAAGTTGTTAATCTAAGTCACAGACTGAGCACTGCTCTTTATGATTCTGTCCACTTTCTTCTTTTTATTATTTTTTCTTTCTTTTTTTAATGACAGTGATGAAAGATTGGTCTGCAGAAGTAGACAGAATATATTTAAGGGTTAGAATTGGCTCAAAGGCCTTCCATAGCCGGGGTCTATAGATTTCTGCTGATTGGGTGCAATTATAATTGATGTAAATTCACCAACTATGTGGCTGTGACTGGAGAAATGGGGCTTATGAGGTTTGCGGCCAGTGTAGCTCCTATCAAATAGCACACTCCTGTAGCCTGATAACGATCTATATTAACCCTTAGACCGCTATCTTATTTGTTTTGTCGTCTGCTGTTTATTTTCTACTTTCCATTTTTATCATCAAAAACATGCTTTGACAGCACTTTAGAATAAATTACAACATGGTTTGACAGCACTTCAGAATCATTTCCAATGTTTTTTGTTTTTATTGAGAAATATGACAAGATATAAAAGCTACAGCAGACGACAATTGTTGTGAGTAGCGGTCTAAGGGTCAATTGTTAGAAGAATGACAGGGTTTCATTGATGGAATGACAAAACAGTGCAGATCCTGATCAAACTGTGCGCAGAACCCATAAGCCCCATTTCTCCAGTCATAGTCACATATTCTAATTTCCATTGATAAGTGTATGTATATACTAACCAATGGAAACTAAATTTGTCGGTAAGCGACTGCTAACATAAAACACCCAGTGTGGGCCTCGACGTCAATTAGTCAAAGTCCTTGACCTTGAAAAGGGTAAAAGCAGAGGCCGTAGATTTGTCACAAAATGATAGAGGACCATCAGAGGAATGTAGGAATGCAACATCAAGAAGTTCCATAAAGGGAAACAAAAGTTACAAGAAATTTACCTGTTACATGAAGTTTTGTATTTGATGGAAGGACACACACAAGCAGGCACACACAGACAGACAATTTGACTGCAGTATACCCTCAAATTAGCTCCAAATTTGTGTACAGGTAGATTTGTATCAGGGAGAATTATACACCAGAATTGGGCTTATTGTGTTTGCGACCAGTGTAGGTTCAGATCAGACTGCGCAGATGCGCAGTCTGATCTGAACCTACACTGATCGCTATTGAGTTGAGGACAATTTCTTGATGCCGCTGCTAATGACATCGTTAGATTTTCAGCATATCTTCAGAATGTATGTACTAACCTACCAGGAGCTATACACAGGTAAAACTAAATAACGCCATTTTATCATGGAGGGACATATGCAATACGCAGCATAGAATGTGGCTTTGAGTGGAGAAATCGCCACAAGTGTAGAGCCCGACTGGTGCATCCGCAGTCTTATCAGGATCTGCACTGTTCACCATTGCATTGATGAAACACATGTCATGCTTCTAACAAGCAATATATATCATCATTGTCAGGCTACAGGAGTGTGCTATTTGATCAGGAGCTACACTGGTCACACACCCCTTAAGCCCCATTTCCCCAGTCACAGCCATAAAAAATTTCCGCTGTGCTCGAGTCTGACAGAACAAAAACACAACAGAAGCTATCGTCTCCAGATATATCGCACTAGAGAACTTGTGTTGCGGGTAAATCGTGTTTAGAGTAACTTGTGTTGCGGGTAACCACAGATTATATACGTTACTTCCTGTCCAGACAACCTGTGATCTGGGAATGCGGATCAATTTCTGAACATCTACTTAAATATCTGAACATCTACTTAAATATCTGATCTATTCAAATTTCTAAACATTTACTCAAATTCTGATCTACCGGTACATTTCTGAACATCTCAAATGTAGCATGCTCAAAATCAAGCAGATTGGTTGAGCTAGATCAGTAGCCAATCAAATCAAATTTCACAATCAATTTTTGAGTATTTGTTCGGAAACATGTTATGAGAACCGATGCTTATTTAGTATTCTCCATGAATATATAATTCAAGGGAAAAGTTTCTTACGTTTTCTATCTGCCATCCTATTTCTACCTACAAAAAGCAGCAAAAACCTTTGGTAATAATGAACTGTTCTCCCAACGATGCGAGGAATCCACTAATGTCATTAGCAGACCTGCCCACGCTCATTGTACAACCATGGCTCACACACAGCAAGGTAGATAACTCTGGTTACCTTCAGTACACAAGGCTAAAAGAGTGATCTGTTTCATTTAGAAGCTGATGGTCAAAAGTAAAACATAGAGTGGAATTTGCAGTGCTAATTAAGGCCATAGCAAGTTCTTTCTCTGTTAAGCATCCGTGTGCGGGTAAGTTTTGATAGTGGTTCTGTGAAAAAACAAACAATGTGTGTGCTATTTTACACTATTTACTGATGAAGTAATATGAAAACTGATTGGGGGACTTGTCCAAGTATTAAATCCATTCATGAATGTCCACTTAATAAGTTTAATAAGAGTATTTTTTATTATTTTTTCAAAGTTTGCTGGATGAAATTTAAATTTATGCTAAAAACTTCCTCAAGGAAGCTTTTAACATACATTTACCATCGTTTTTGTTCAAGGTCTTATTTGTTTTTACCGGATACGTAGGTAGGTTTTGGTCAACTGGGTGGATGCCTGACATAGAAAAGATATTGCATGGCCCAATACATTACATGGGCAACAGCAGTACCCTGTCTTGCCTTGTCAGTGGCGTAGCCGGGGTGGTGGGTTCGTGGAGGGCGTAGCGTACTGGGGAGGGTGCAAGGGGTGTAAAATACTGTAAGCTCCAAATTTTATAGTCAGACCGGGAGCTGGACGGGCTACAAATACCATAAGCCAAAATTCTCCAGTCACAGAACAGGAGCTAGACTGGCCACAAATGACAGAAGCCCAAATTCTCCAGTCATATATCAGGTTCTTGACTGACATAACTACAATCTTACCTCAACATTGAGCTCAATACAGTCGACTTCCTTAAACAATCTTCTGGCCGACGTCTGTTTCACGGACTCGAGGAATCTGTCTGGCCGCAGGAACACGGACAGGTTGTACGTGGGCGGCACTCTGAACAACAGGTACGACTTCAATGTCGCCATCTTCACTGGCAGACTCAACATCCAATCATTGAGATTTGTCGTGGACGGAAACGTCTGGGAGGTCCATGATGTAGGAACTGTGTTCTTGTTAAATGCGTAAATCACATCGTTCAGTTCCGGCGAGGGTAAAATCTCCCCCTTAACTTTTTGTTTCAATAGTGCTAGGTCCGAGGTGATTTTTCGCGATGAGTTTGTTGTATCCTTCCACTTCAAAATGGAGGAAAACGTCAATAGGGTACACTTGGTTTTTGTTGGTTTCTGGTAACGTCGGCAGTTCTTGTAGTATCGCCATGAACTGTGGGATCATGTAGTCATTGGATAATACCGCAGTGCTTGTTCCCGTGGTAACGCGAATAAACAATTCCGGAGCGCCGATGACTTGTACCATGTCTTTGGATAACACTCTGAAAATAGGGAAAAAAGACTGATCAAATGGTTGATTAGTGTCTGGTCAAAAACAAAGTCTAGTAAGCATCATTTAACAACATCACATGATGTTGTTCGACCAATGAAACATCGGTGAATTAGGAGATAACTGTATTGAAATACGGTTATCTCTATTCTAATGTACGACCATCATTTCCGACTCATTTTCCTGATTTCTGAACCAAATACCAATCCATATGGGCATACCCATTACAACCCTCACTATATTGGCCGATTTACACCTTATCTGCAACCGTGACAACTGCCATAAGCATAATACACAAACAGAAATAGTGCAAAACAAATACGTGAACTAATGAAGAATTGTGTTACCATTTACAAACTTTTATTTCATCTACATATTCTTTATCATCCACCAATGATTATTTTAGCTATGGTTCAACACTACCTTGAATATTAGAATAACTGTCCAATGACCTACATTGCTGGGAATTCCCATTCAAAGTTAAAAAAAAATGGCCGACATCGCTGATGCTTGCTTGTCGAGCTTGACATTTTACAGTTTTTTAGTGACTTAATGATTGTAATAGTTATGGTTAGGTATATTCACAGTGCAATTTTGGAAATTATATGGCGATGGATGTTGATAAACGGCTGGGGTCGTAGGCTGTACAAGGATGTGATTTTCCACCCTTTGCTGGTGATTGTGAAAGTACTTCAAGTAGCCAGTATTATGACAGAGCACCACATGACCTTGATGCTGGACAGATATAACAGCTGTTGAGTGGATACAGAGTTGGGAGGGCTCTCGTCTTCTTGATTAGCTTCAGCATTTTGGAAAATAGCCGAATACGGACGTTTCTGTTTGTCCGAACAATCTCTACTGTATGACTTCACAGAACGTTCAGGGTGAAACGGCGCGTAGGAATACATCTAATTATGTAAATGTGATCACATGACATGCTACCTACTTGTAAATCGTGGATTTATTTGCAGGTAATTGATCGATCAGCCAATCAGATTTTGACAATTTCATTAAGGTGCATTAGAATGTAGTTTTAAATCCAGATTAATCGCAATACATTGCATCAATGCCAATGCCTGGTAGGATTTTGTTTCCAATCAGCACGGGTTCAGTGAATCAGTATAGTCTGATCTGTTTCCAATCAGCACGGATTCAGTGAATCTGTACAGTCTGATCAGAGCCTATTCTGTTCACAACTTGGCAACTGAAATGTCATTTTCTATGTACCTGCTGTGTTTCACAGAAGTTGTCAGTCATCAACCACCGATAATTTGGCCAATGCACAGGTTACCTGCTGCGTGTCATTTATCAGTTAACGACGGGTAATCCATAGTTTTTGCCATCTGTTCATGATTTCTAAACACACAAACATGTCTTTGGGTACTTATATGCATGAATTACAGTGGAACTTCTCTACACCGGACACCCTGGGGACCTCCCAGGGTGTCCAGTTTAGAGAGGTTTCACTGTACTGGGGAGGGGACCTCCCATGATGTCCAACTTAGAGAGATTCCGCTGTATACATAGTTTATACACCATATATGACAGTGCAACATCTCCACTGTACCTGCTGTGTTTCACGGTGAGTTGTCTGTCCGCGACCTCCGGCAATCCGAATGTCCGTGCAGTAAGCTCCTCCAGTGAATCGACGGCTCGTTTCAAGTTAAATGCGTCCTCGTCTGGTGGCGTCATCAGTTTCTTCAACAAGCTCACGATGCTCCCATCCGGCGAACTCATGATCTGGGGATTTGATTTAATTTGACTTAATGGTGTTTAACGGCCTGTCAACAGCTAAGGTCATTTTATATTTCACCTGTTATGATGGGGGGAAAATCACAACTGAATATTGAAAAAATAAATATATTCAGCCCTGAAATTAGAAGAACCTGACCTGGTGCCACGTCCTCACCACACCAGTCACTTAGCCGCACTACCTAAAAGTAATATAAATTTTACTAATTAATACTAATATTATTACTTTTATAATGGGTTTTATAACGGATTCAACTCTCAAGTAACAAGGAAGCCAAAATGTACATGAGGGCCAAACCAGGGATATCAGGATTCCGGTGATGAAACCCATTGTTAAATGTACCCTTCACATTCTACCAACCAACCGCCCACCCTGATCTAGGGAATAGTCTGAGGCAACCTTTTGACACAAAATATGGCTAAGTGTTTCGACAAAAATGTGAGGGTACAAAAGGTCAAGCTCATGTTAATGGGGGCATGAGTGTGTTCCAAATGCTCACATGTAACAAGTGTCCAAATATTGAAGCAATATTAATGTTATATCATGATGAAGAAACTTGTACAATTTTTTTGACGCAAACAAAAATAGCTAAGTGTTTCCGCAAACATGTGAAGATAAAAAGGGTCAAGGTCATGTTAGTGGTGGCATGAGAGTGTTCCGAATGATCATATGTATCAAATGTCCAAATATTGAAGCAATCCATTAAGTAATATGAAAGTTATAACATGATGAAGAAACTTGTACAAACTACTTGAAGCAAAAAAATGGTTAAGTGTATCCGCAAAAATGTGAAGGTAAAAAAGGTCAATGTCATGTTAATGGTGGCATGAGTGTGTTCCAAATGCTCACATGTATCAAGTGTCCAAACATTGAAGCAATCCGTCAAGTAACAGTAAAGTCATACCACGATGATGAAGCTTATACATAGTAAATACATGGTTAGTGCCGTCGAATATAAAATATATTCGGTTGAGCCTTAGACAGCTTTACTGGGGCGAGCTTTAGTGAGCCCCTATAAAGTTGTCGGGGCAAAACCGAATATATTTTATATTCGACGGTACTAATCATGTATTTAATTTATACAGCATACTAAACTTAATTGTTTGAACGTGATTAACGTGATGTTTTGACGTCATTCCCTCGCCATACGTCACAATTCTAGCGACGTCATTCAAAGCAAAATGGCGGCGTCCACGCTAGGTAGATTCGGTATTGTATCTGATTAAATCTCCGATTTATTTACGATGCGATTCAATATTGGCTGGTTTTAGACTACAGTTGTCATAATAAGTATTGCAATCAAAATGGACATATCCACATCGCTGTAAAAATTGACAAAATTTCAGCTGAACCGACAGCGATTTTGATTTTAAAATTCGCCGCCATCTTGAATTTTCTCTTGAGACTGACCAATCAGAGGCCACGATTAGAGGTCAAAGGTGAAAAGATAAAGGCAACAAGGGTGCCGCAAGTCACAAAATACGCCTGTCGAATATGGGCCAGACAGCGAAGATGCAGAAATGTGAAGCTGTCACCCAGGCAAGAAACATTAATGAAAATTTGCAAGTCTATAGCATTATTTCTTCATCTCGTTGTGCTAAACATGTATACTAATTTAGGCAGAGATAGAAAAGTAGAGTGTAAAGTAGAAATGATAGGGAATTGGATACAATAATGTAGAAAAAATGGCTAAGTTAAAAAGGTGATATTTTTGTTAAAAAATAATTTTTCGCCATAAAAACACCAAGGTGCACATCTTCAATATGTGTAGAAGACGTGTGTATAGTTTCAGAACGATCGACTGAACGGTTTCGGAGGAGTTGTGTATACAAACTCTGTACCGTATATAGAATTGTATAGAAAAATGTAGAACAAATGGCTATCAAGTTAAAAAGATGATATTTTTGTTAAAAAATATTTTTTCGGCATAAAAACACCAATGTATTATAGGGCTACTTCAGGTATATTATGTTACTTCAGATATAAACAGCATTTATTCAACCCCCTTTATTATGCTAAATGGAGCAATGGTTGCGGTATAGACATTTCGGATGACGACGACGCGGACAACAACAACGACGACGGAAAAAGCGGCGACTATAGTCGCGCCTTCTGCTAAAGCAGGTGCGACAAAATTAACATGAAAGAATCAAAGCCAATTCATGAAAACTCAATTCCTGATTATTTGATGGG
This sequence comes from Conchocele bisecta, assembly GCA_029237695.1. NCBI lineage: Eukaryota > Metazoa > Mollusca > Bivalvia > Lucinida > Thyasiridae > Conchocele > Conchocele bisecta. The sequence continues at coordinate 32,844,551 of CM055281.1, forward strand.
AATATTATGTTTATTATCATTGTGTTTATGTAGAATGTTTATAAAGACCAGATGGCAGCGCATATCGAGCCCACCGAGGCATTTGATGGTCACAGAGAATATTTATTTGAAGTTTGAATTAAGGTATGTAAAAGCTTTAACGCAAATTTGAAAGTCATTTGACCTTGATCTTGGGCATGTGGGTCGCATGAGTGGGCTATAGAATGAAAATATGTATGACAATAAAGAATTATTTGAAGTTTGAAGCAAATCTGAGTAAGTGCTGCGGAAATTTCAAAGTCATTTGACCTTGACCTTGGGGCCGCATGAGTGGGACACAGAATGAATATATGGATGATGACTAATAAGCATTTGAAGTTACAAGTCAAAATGTCTTAGGACTGCAGAGATATAAGGTATTTAAAAACTTTAACGCATATTTCGGATGGAATGACACACTGACGGATGCACCCGGATGTCATTGTGATCACTATGTCTCACTTTCCGCAAGCGGGCTCGACAAAGAAAGTTCTTTGCAAATATTTATGATAGCATTTCTTGTAAACATGGTAGGAATCTGAAAATGTTTTTTCGAATTTAGTGTTGGAAATGAGACGTTTTTAATTTTCATTCGCAAGTTGGTGTACAAAATGCCACTTTTTGGGAATGGTCACCTGTCGAAAACAACCACTATTATATAGCCCAATTGGACAAATGCCTATATGTATAACCACCATGTAACAGCCTGTCCCGTCTTCCAATAGCAGAGAAGATGCACTGTATATTTTAATTTACACATATTAAGGTACAAATTTATTAGACAGATTCAAAGTTGTATTCCAGGACAATACCTGCTCTGTTGTCATGGTAGCGTATCGCGACAAGATCCCCACCAGTGCCTTGACGACGCTGAAGTCCGTCTGGTCGACGCACTGGTTGGTGTAGATCTGGGAGATCAGTTCCTCCACGCCGACCTTCACCGGACATTTCGACATCACCTTCTTGTACACGTCCACCGCCATCGCAAGGTCAGTCAGCGACCAATGGTGGTTGTTCTTGAAAACGCCGTCGCCATAGTAACATTGTTGTAAAAGGAGTGAGTGTAGCAGAGCAAGAGGCATAACTCTGGCTATCCTCTCTGACGAACCCTGGATACATGGAACATTAGCAAAACAGCATTTAGTTTACAATATATGGTTCGAACATGTCCAGCCATGGGTAAACATTTGCTGTGGCGCGAGGTAACTGTTTGAACCCAAGGTGTTCAAATTGTTCCCGACTGCCACAACAGTTTACCCACGGCTGGCCATGGTCGAACGTTATTGTTACATTTCCATCGGAAATATCATGTAATTTGAGCATATAAGCAGTTTTGTCGATATTTTGATAATTTGCTCCATTCAAACAGCTAATTTACGTGTACATATTCCGGGGCCGCAGTAGATGACGTGTGAAGCAGGTACCCCATCCTCCACATCAATTTCAAAATGGCAGACAATCTCGAATCGAGAGCACTTGTGATTACATGGTCAGCAATATGTACTGTTTCAATGGTAGTTTAGTGTGATTACTTGATGCAACACGTGATGAATAAAGAAAATATTTGACTGCGTGAATGATTTTTGGTTACCCATTTACAGTGCAACAGTATAAACTTGTTTGGTCTGGCGACATTATGGCATCATGAGGACACGTGCATTACGTAGGTGTTGGCCTGGCCCCGGAATGAGCATTGTCTATAGTCATGGTCAAACAGCATGCGCTGTACAGTGAAACACAGCTGTGCGTGGTGTCAAACAACGGCAGCCATGTTGTAACAATAACTACTAAATAGATCATGCTATTAGCAGCATAGCGGGGAATAAAATAAAATAATACAGAACGATCAAGATCCATACGAAGTTTCAAATAATCAAATACACGACTGGAACGCAAATATCATTTGGCCTTGACTTTGGACATGCATACTGTATGGGTAAGACCAATGTATAGACTGATGATGATAAACAAGCATATGAAATTTCAAATAAATCCGACCTACAGCTACAGTGATAATAGGTTATCAAAAACATAACAATTTTAAGGCAGCAAATACAACCTAGTGAATGGCCGAATGGATAAATGGATGGAAAGGTGGAAAACTACATACCCTTCAACAAAATACAAATGTGACTGTGACTGGAAAAATGAGTCAATAGTCTGATCAAGATCTGCACTGTTTGCCATTCCATCAATGAAACACCCCAAATGCTGCTAACAAGCAACATAGATCACTAACGGGTTACAGGAGTGTGCTATTTTATCAGGAGCTACACTGGTTATAAATCCCGTAAGTCCCAGTTCTCCAGTCACAGCCACATATGACGGAAGTGAATTCATCAATATAAGCCTCAATGGCCCTACATAATTCCCTTCCGTGTAGATGGTCTGTTAAGCACAATTTCATTCAGTGCCAAACTACAAACCTCATTCTGTGAGAGTCGGAAGTTGTTGAGCAAGAAGGCGACAGATCTGTACGACTTCTGTAACATTGACTTGAAGTTGCCTGTGCTCTCTGCCGTTACCTTCATGCCGTGTTGTACCAACACACCTGCAGTGGATAATACTCATGTTCAGCTATCTCTATAAACACTCACAAAATATAAGAACATGTTTAAAAATCACAAGAGGATTTGAATAAGCTTGCTTTCAATCCAATCCTATTTGTATAGTACTGTATATAGTAACATTGACATTGACAATGAACTTGTAAACAATATGGAAATAAAATATGTTTTAGCTAAATACATTATAGACAACTATATTTGCAATCTCGGCGGGGCCCTGATAAAATATATTATAGACAACTATACCTGGAATCTTGGCGGGGCCCTGATAAAATACATTATAGACAACTATACCTGGAATCAACCAGATAAAATACATTATAGACAACTATATATCTGGAATCTCGTCGGGGCCCTGATAAAATACATTATAGACAACTATAACTGGAATCTCGGCGGGGCCCAGATAAAATACATTATAGACAACTATACCTGGAATCTCGGCGGGGCCAGATAAAATATATTATAGACACTGGAATCTCGGCGGGGCCCAGATAAAATATATTATAGACAACTATACCTAGAATCTCGGCGGGGCCCTGATAAAATACATGATAGACAACTATACCTGGAATCTCGGCGGGGCCTGATAAAATACATTATAGACAACTATAACTGGAACCTCAGCGGGGCCCTGATAAAATACATTATAGACAACTATACATTATAGACAACTATACCTGGAATCTCAGCGGGGCCCTGATAAAATACATTATAGACAACTATACATTATAGACAACTATACCTGGAATCTCGGCGGGGCCCAGATAAAATACATTATAGACAACTATACCTGTAATCTCGGCAGAGCCCAGATAAAATACATTATAGACCACTATACCTGGAATCTCGGCGGGCCCAGATAAAATACATTATAGACAACTATAACTGGAATCTCGGCGGAGCCCTGATAAAATACATTATAGAAACTATACCTGGAATCTCAGCGGGGCCCTGATAAAATACATTATAGACAACTATACCTGGAATCTCAGCGGGGCCCAGATAAAATACATTATAGACAACTATACCTGGAATTTCGGAGGGGCCCTGATAAAATACATTATAGCCAACTATACCTGGAATCTCAGCGGGGCCCAGATAAAATACAGTATAGACAACAATACCTAGAATCTCGGCGGGGCCCAGATAAAATACATTATAGACAACTATACCTGGAATCTCGGCAGAGCCCTGATGCAATACATTATAGACAACTATACCTGGAATCTCAGCGGAGCCCTGATAAAATACATTATAGACAACTATACCTGGAATCTCAGCGGGGCCCAGATAAAATACATTATAGACAACTATACCTGGAATCTCGGCGGAGCCCTGATAAAAAACATTATAGACAACTATACCTGGAATCTCGGTGTAACCCTGATAAAATATACATTATAGACAACAATACATGGAATCTCGGCGGGCCCAGATAAAATACATTATAGACAACTATACCTGGAATCTCGGCGGAGCCCTGATAAAATACATTATAGACAACTATAACTGGAATCTCGGCATAGCCCTGATACATCAAGACAACATTACCTGGAATCGGCGTAGCCCTGAATCAAAAATACATTATAGACAACTATAACTGGAATCTCGGCGTAGCCCTGATAAAATACATTATAGACAACTATACCTGGAATCTCGGCGTAGCCCTGATAAAATACATTATAGACAACTATACCTGGAATCTCGGCGGGGCCTGATAAAATACATTATAGACAACTATAACTGGAATCTCGGCGTAGCCCAGATAAAATACATTATAGACAACTATAACTGGAATCTCGGCGTAGCCCTGATAAAATACATTATAGACAACTATACCTGGAATCTCGGCGTAGCCCTGATAAAATACATTATAGACAACTATACCTGGAATCTCGGCGGGGCCTGATAAAATACATTATAGACAACTATAACTGGAATCTCAGCGGGGCCCAGATAAAATACATTATAGACAACTATACTTGGAATCTCGGCGTAGCCCAGATAAAATACATTATAGACAACTATACCTGGAATCTCGGCGGGGCCTGATAATATACATTATAGACAACTATAACTGGAATCTCAGCGGGGCCCTGATAAAATACATTATAGACAACTATACCTGGAATCTCAGTGGGGCCCAGATAAAATACATTATAGACAACAATACCTGGAATCTCGGCGGGGCCCAGATAAAATACATTATAGACAACTATACCTAGAATCTCGGCGGGGCCCAGATAAAATACATTATAGACAACTATACCTAGAATCTCGGCGGGGCCCAGATAAAATACATTATAGACAACAATACCTGATGATGATGCTTGCATTTAACGGCCACACTGGCTCTAATGACCTTGTACGCCATCCGCAAAAGGCAGAATAAAAAATAGCTAATATAACCTAACATTTGGTGTGATAGTCTGCATGAGGCCCTGTTGTGGGAACACAACAATACCTGGAATCTCAGCGGGGCCCAGATAAAATACATTATAGACAACTATACCTAGAATCTCGGCAGAGCCCTGATAAAATACATTATAGACAACAATACCTGGAATCTCGGCGGGGCCCAGATAAAATATATTATAGACAACAATACCTAGAATCTCGGCGGAGCCCTGATAAAATATTCATTATAGACAAACTATACCTGGAATCTCAGCGGGGCCCAGACAAAAATAAACTTATAGCCAACTGTACCTAGAATCTCGGCGGGGGGCCAGATTAAAGTACATTATAGACAACTGTACCTAGAATCTCGGAGGCGGGGCCCAGATAAAAGATAAACACTTATAGCCAACTGTACCTAGAATCTCGGCGGGGACCAGAATTAATTTTATTAAAAAGTAACATTATAGCCCATACAAACTAAAACTGTACCTAGGAATCTCGGCGGGGCCCAGATAAAGTCATAAAATAACATTATAGACAACTGTACCTAGAATCTCGGCGGAGCCCAGATAAAGTACATTATAGCCAACTGTACCTAGAATCTCGGCGGGGCCCAGATAAAATACATTATAGCCAACTGTACCTAGAATCTCGGCGGGGCCCAGATAAAGTACATTATAGACAACTATACCTAGAATCTCGGCGGAGCCCTGATAAAATACATTATAGACAACAATACCTAGAATCTCGGCGGAGCCCTGATAAAATACATTATAGACAACTATACCTGGAATCTCGGCGGGCCCAGATAAAATACATTATAGACAACTATACCTAGAATCTCGGCGGAGCCCTGATAAAATACATTATAGATAACAATACCTGGAATCTCGGCGGAGCCCTGATAAAATACATTATAGACAACTATACCTGGAATCTCAGCGGGGCCCTGATAAAATACATTATAAACAACTATACATTATAGACAACTATACCTGGAATCTCAGCGGGGCCCTGATAAAATACATTATAGACAACTACAGTCGAACTTGTGCTAACGACCACTTGTAATAAACGACCACCTGCTGTAAGCGACCGGTTTGAATCCCGCCCGACGAATTTCCCATAATAACGTACTTGCAATGAACGACCACCTGCTGTCTGCGACCAGCGACCGTATAAATACGGCCCATTCCGTCAAAATACGACGCGTTTAACGACCGTCGGCGACTGTCAGCGCCCATGAAAACACGGCTCGAAACATGGCTATAAGCGGTGGCTATAATCCATAAAACGTGTATTTAGCGTTCTATAAATAGACTGGTGTTTCAGCATTATCTGGGTCAGGGTATGGGATCACGTGGTCTATTGTTTACACTGCAGCCCAAGGCAATCTCGCTTAAATCGTAAATTTCATTCATCAATATGACTTGCAGCGTAAACAATAGATCACGTGACCCACATCCTGAGATTATGCATGTATCAACCGCATGAATAGGCAGGACACGTGACCATAGGCATTATTTATTATCAATTAATCCGTTTAAGCGTCTGTTGATCGCAAGTAGTATACATTGTAATAAGCGTCTGTCTATCGCGAGCACTATACAACGTAATAAGCATGATTTTATAAATAACTCGTATGTTTAATACATTAATACATTAATACATACAAGTTTGTATGTCATAGGCATTATTAATAATTACTTTAACTTCTGTTCAAATGACATGATTTTATATGGGTCCATTGTTTATGGAATTCCCGCAATAGTTGGTAACCGAAATGAGAATGATACCAGTAACCCGTGCAGTACCAGTACCCGTGCATGTCCCGAAATTTTATAACGCGGTCGGATTCGATCGCGGTTTGAAATCTTGGACCCCGACCACCGCGTTATAATGGAGCTGCAGTGTATTCAAACTTATGTTTTCCATTGTACATGTTATTACTTTAATAAACATACATATATGTGTATACATGTTATTACTTGACTGTGTTGTCACTGTGTTGTTTTTTATATATCATCCGTGTACCCACTCCACATGGCTGTCCCTATTAAGAGACCACCTCTGTTAAGAGACCACTTTTGGCAGTTCCCTTGAGTGGTCTCTTAACACAATTTTGACTGTATACCTAGAATCTCGGCGGAGCCCTGATAAAATACATTATAGACAACTATACATTATAGACAACTATATCTGGAATCTCGGCGAGGCCTAATAAAATACATTATAGACAACTATACCTGGAATCTCGGCGGGGCCCAGATAAAATATATTATAGACAACAATACCTAGAATCTCGGTGGGGCCCTGATAAAATACATTATAGCCAACTAAACCTGGAATCTCGGCGGAGCCCTGATAAAATACATTATAGACAACTATACATTATAGATAACTGTACCTGGAATCTCAGCGGGGCCCTGATAAAATACATTATAGACAACTATACCTGGAATCACAGCGGGGCCCAGATAAAATACATTATAGCCAACTATACCTGGAATCTCGGCGGGGCCCATATAAAATACATTATAGACAACTATACCTGGAATCTCGGCGGGGCCCTGATAAAATACATTATAGACAACTATACCTGGAATCTCAGCGGGGCCCTGATAAAATACATTATAGCCAATTATACCTGGAATCTCGGCGGAGCCCTGATAAAATACATTATAGACAACAATACCTGGAATCTCAGCGGGGCCCTGATAAAATACATTATAGACAACTATACCTGGAATCTCAGTGGGGCCCTGATAACATAAATTAAAATAGGAACAACCCCTAAAATACGATTCTAGCGGAGCCCTGTAAAATAATAGGACAACTATACATGGAATCTCGGCGGGAAGCCCTAATAAAAATACATTATAGACAACAAACCTGGAATCTCAGGGCCCTGATAAAAATACTTATGGACAACTATACCTGGAATCCCGTCAGCGGTTGGGGGCCCAGATAAAATACATTATAGACAACAATGCCAGATAAAATACATTATAGAAAATTATACCTGGAATCTCGCGGGGCCCAGATACATTATAGAAAATTATACCTGGAATCCTCGGCGGGGGCAGATAAAATACATTATGAACAACTATAACCTGGATAATCTCGGCAGATCCCTGATAAAATACATTATAGACAACTATACCTGGAATCTCGGCGGGGCCCAGATAAAATACATTATAGACAACTATACCTGGAATCTCGGCGGAGCCCTGATAAAATACATTATAGACAACTATACCTGGAATCTCGGCAGAGCCCTGATAAAATACATTATAGACAACTATACCTGGAATCTCGGCACAGCCCTGATAAAATACATTATAGACAAAAATACCTGGAATCTCGGCGGGGCCCAGATAAAATACATTATAGACAACAATACCTGGAATCTCGGCGGGGCCCAGATAAAATACATTATAGACAACTATACCTGGAATCTCGGCAGAGCCCTGATAAAATACATTATAGACAACTATACCTGGAATCTCGGCGGGGCCCAGATAAAATATATTATAGACAACAATACCTAGAATCTCGGTGGGGCCCTGATAAAATACATTATAGACAACTATACCTAGAATCTCGGCGGGGCCCAGATAAAATACATTATAGACAACTATACATTATAGACAACTATACCTGGAATCTCAGCGGGGCCCAGATAAAATACATTATAGACAACTATACCTAGAATCTCGACGGGGCCCAGATAAATTACATTATAGACAACTATACATTATAGACAACTGGAATCTCAGCGGGGCCCAGATAAAATACATTATAGACAACTATACCTAGAATCTCGGCGGAGCCATGATAAATTACATTATAGACAACTATACCTGGAATCTCGGCAGAGCCCTGATAAAATACATTATAGACAACAATACCTAGAATCTCGGCGGAGCCCTGATAAATTACATTATAGACAACTATACCTGGAATCTCGGCAGCCCTGATAAAATACATTATAGACAACAATAACTGGATCTCGGCGGGGCCCTGTAAAATACATTATAGACAACAATACCTGGAATCTCGGGGGCGGGGCCCAGATAAAATACATTATACAACTCTACCTGGAATCTCGGCAGAGCCCTGATAAAATACATTATAGACAACAATACCTGGAATCTCGGCGGGGCCCAGATAAAATACATTATAGACAACTATACCTGGAATCTCGGCAGAGCCCTGATAAAATACATTATAGACAACAATACCTGGAATCTCGGCGGGGCCCAGATAAAATACATTATAGACAACTATGCCTAGAATCTCGGCGGGGCCCAGATAAAATACATTATAGACAACTATACCTGGAATCTCGGCAGAGCCCTGATAAAATACATTATAGACAACAATACCTGGAATCTCGGCGGGGCCCAGATAAAATACATTATAGACAACTATGCCTAGAATCTCGGCGGAGCCCTGATAAAATACATTATAGACAACTATACCTGGACTCTCGGCAAAGCCCTGATAAAATACATTATAGACAACAATACCTGGAATCTCGGCGTGGCCCAGATAAAATACCTTATAGACAACTATACCTAGAATCTCGGCTGAGCCCTGATAAAATACATTATAGACAACTATACCTGGAATCTCGGCGGGGCCCAGATAAAATACATTATAGACAACAATACCTGGAATCTCGACGGGGCCCTGAAAATACATTATAGACAACATACCCTGAATCCGCGGGCCCATAAAATACATAGACAAATACCTGAAACTATGCCTGAAGGGGCAAAATTATAGACAACTACCTGGAATCTCGGCGGCCCGATAAAATACATTATAGACAACAACTGCCCAAAATCTCACAAGCGGGGACGATTATACATTATCAACTATACCTGGATCTCCCGCGCCTGGAACCCAATCATTATAGACAACTTAACTGGGGAAAATCTCAGAGGTCTGATATACATTACATACTGATATCTCGGCGCCCTGATAAAATACATTATAGACATATCCTGAATCTCCCGCAGCTGGAAAAAATCATTTATAGGAACACCTAACGGGGTAAAATACCCTGATCCAAGGCGGGGCCCGATAAAATACATTATTAGACAACATACCTGATCTCGGCGGGGCTGATAAAATCTTATAACATCTAACCCGTATACCTGAATCAGCGGGGCTCAGCTGGAACAGTCTTATGAACACCTAAAATACAGATCCACGAGCAATATACCAATATAGACAATCTATACCTGGAATCTCGGAGGGGCCCTGTACAAAATGCATTATAGACAACTATACCTGGAATCTCAGAGGGCCCTGATAAAATACATTATAGACAACTATACCTGGAATCTCGGCGGGGCCCTGATAAAATACATTATAGACAACTATACCTGGAATCTCGGCAGGCCCTGATAAAATGCATTATAGACAACTACCGGTATACCTGGAATTTCAGCGGGGCCCAGATAAAATACATTATAGACAACTATACCTGGAATCTCGGCGGGGCCCTGATAAAATGCATTATAGACAACTACCGGTATACCTGGAATTTCAGCGGGCCCAGATAAAAATACATTATAGACAACTATACCTGGAATCTCGGCGGGGCCCTGATAAAATACATTATAGACAACTATACCTAGAATCTCAGCGGAGCCCTGATAAAATACATTATAGACAACTATACCTGGAATCTCGGCGAGGCCCTGATAAAATGCATTATAGACAACTATACCTGGAATTTCAGCGGGGCCCAGATAAAATACATTATAGACAACTATACCTGGAATCTCGGCAGGGCCCTGATAAAATACATTATAGACAACTATACCTGGAATCTCGGCGGGGCCCTGATAAAATACATTATAGACAACTATACCTGGAATCTCGGCGGGGCCCTGATAAAATGCATTATAGACAACTACCGGTATACCTGGAATTTCAGCGGGGCCCAGATAAAATACATTATAGACAACTATACCTGGAATCTCGGCGGGGCCCTGATAAAATACATTATAGACAACTATACCTGGAATCTCGGCGAGGCCCTGATAAAATACATTATAGACAACTATACCTGGGCGGGGCCCCGATAAAATACATTATAGACAACTATACCTGGAATCTCAGCGGGTCCCGGATAAAATACATTATATACAACTATACCTGGAATCTCGGCGGGGCCCAGATAAAATACATTATAGACAACTATACCTGGAATCTCAGAGGGCCCTGATAAAAATAATTTTTTTAGTAAAATATATTTCTACGAATGAAATTCCATATTACATTATGCCATATAGATCTACTGGTCTTAAAACCGCAGCAAAAGAGAGATAACTAGTGCCTTACAACCTACTCCCGGGAGTTACTTCCCTTAGGCCACCGCCAGGTGGCACCCCTAGCTACCTAGTTGGACATGCGCAGACTGTCCGATAGCCATCTTGAACAAGCTGTGTGTCAAAGCCCATTCAAGCGGGGTGGGAGGTGGGCCTCCCTAATGTAATATGGAATTTCATTCGTAGAAATATATTTTACTAAAAAAATTATTTTCTACTTCATTCATTCCATATTACATTATGCCATCAGAATTTGTCAGACTGGTGGGAGGTTAAAAGAAACCTCTTCAGAACTTGTTGGGTGTCAAACTCACCAGTACGGTAGTTCCGAGATGCTTCCGATTTTCATCAACAGTACATCTCAGCATTCCGAGGCACGGAGTAATATATATATATAGTCTCTCACACTAAGCGTCTTATAAAAAACTAGTCAGGGGGACAGTTTAGAATGCAGCCTGCTAGACGCTTGGTAGATGGTGTACAAAAATGGTAAGATATACCTAAATGAGTGTATTACAATAAGATACCGCGACCATAGGATACTTCCCGTAGTCACGAGTAAGACTGCCGACAACCGTCGAACAGATGACAGACACTAGCGGTGTATGTAACAAAACAAGTAATACTGTACAACATCCAAGCTCTCTGTTCCTACTGAACGAAAACCTTCTACATGACCACGTTCTGGCTGCTACAGTGGTCCCAGAGATAATACCTCGTCCATCTGTCTAGACAGTGAACGAAGGTAAAAGTTAGAAAAGGTTGAGTGAGAATGCCAATAGGCAGCTCTCATTATATCCGGTAGAGGAACATTCCGAGAGAATGCGAGAGAAGACGAGATCGCTCTAACCTCATGAGCTTTAATCTTCATGAATGATAGGTCTCTATTGGTTAGCTCCTGATACGATCTAGCAATACATAGCTTGATCCATCTCGAAACCGAGTCCTTTGAAACGTCCTGATTGCCCACGGATGGTATAAACAGGCGTTTCCGACCCCCCCCTTTTATTTTTTACTGCCCTCAGATAGAACCGCAATGATTGAACTGGGCACAGTAACCTATCCTTATCCTGCGGACCAACTATAGAAGTGAGGCAAGGAATATGGATAGCTGATGGGGTCATAGAAGGAAACTGGTTTTTATTTTTAGCCAGAAAACCCGTATGAGGAAGGAGGGTAACTGAACCATCTTTTATTTTGATTAAAACGAATATGGCCCTCTTCCACTGATAATGCATGAATCTCACTGACTCTTCTGGACGAGGCCATTGATAGTAGAAAGGCCGTCTTGATAGACACATTTAACAAAGTAGCTCCTGACAATGGTTCATATGGAGACTTTGTTAAGGCCAGAAGGACCAATGATAAGTTCCATCGGTTGGTGTGAGTGAGTTCGTTATCGGTTTTCGTAACTGAAAACTGCGAATTAACTCAGACAAGACATGGTTAGTGCCTATGTCGCAGTTCTGTCTAAACCGTAAGGTATTAGACAGCATTGCCCTATAACCTTTAATGGTAATTGGACAAAGATCCCGTGATTCATACAGAAAGGTGAAAAAAAATTCCGCTATGAGTGGAATTAGAGGGATTGAGTGGATCGCATGATCGCGCACCACACCAATCCGTGAAAATTTTCCATTTTGCCTGATACACCTTGTTGGTGGAATTACGTCTAGCTGTGGAGACGTACTGGGCAACTTTCGAAGAAAATTTTCCCTTTCTAATGGATTCCTTGACAACATCCAACCGTGAAGGTGGAATATGTCGGATTGCTGTGCGACAAGTTGTCCTGAGTTAACAACCTTGGTATTGATGGAATGGATCTGGGATAGTCTACCAGCAGATCGAGAAGGTCGTTGAACCACGACATCTGTGGCCAATTGGGGGCTATCAGAATGACCCGAGCATTCGATGCCCTGACCTTCCGGAGAACCTGTTGTAACAGCCTCGGTGGTGGAAATTCGTACATGAACAGGTTCTCCCATTCCATCGAGAACGCGTCCACTGCTAGTGCTCTGTGATCTGGCACAGGAGACACGAAGCGTGGGAGTTTGTTGTTGTACCTTGTGGAGAACAGATCCATATATGGAGTGCCCCACAGGTTGAACAAGCTCTGCGTTATCAGCGGATTGATTTCCCACTCTGTGGGAATTGGTGTCCCGCGGGATAGCCTGTCCGCTATGACGTTCAATTTGCCAGGAATGTGGCGAACTCTTAGAGAGATGCCTTTTTCCTGGCAAAATGTCAGCAGATCCCATGTCTCTCTGAACATGGACAGAGAGTGGGTACCCCCTGCTTGCGTATGTATGAGACGACGGTCGAGTTGTCCGTCGCCACCAATACACATTTGCCCTTTATCAGGGGAAGCAGGTTTGCCAGAGCCAACGAAACTGCCTTCATCTCCAACAGATTGATATGAGATTGAGACTGGTTGTGAGACCAAGTCCCCTGGCAGGTCTTTCCAAGTGGTTTCCAGATGAGCTCCCCATCCGTGCAGACTGGAGTCTGTATATAGGTGGAACTGGGGTTCGGGGTGTGAATAGGCACGCCTCGAGTGAACCGCTTGGGTATCAGCCACCAACGAATGTGGTGGTGAAAGACGTGGCCCAGGCTGATCTCGGCATGCAGCGGTTGTGTTTGCGATCTCCACTGGGAGAGCAGAATTAACTGCAATGGGCGGAAGGTTGTAACCTGTCAATTTCGACAAAATCCGCTGCCGCGTTGAGGGACCCCAGGAGTGAAAGAAATGTTCTCGCGGTAGTGCAAGTTTTTCTTGTAAACTCTGACAGGAGTGCAACAAGGTTGCATGTTCTGTCTGGTGGTACCCTCACGATGCCAAGATCTGACAGGAAGTACATCCCTATGAAACTGAACCTCTGGCTCGGTACTAGTTCTGATTTCTCCAGGTTGGGCAGTAACCCCAGGCGGGTTACTATAGTCCAAACCTGTGACAGGTGATGTACGAGAACTTCCCGTGAGGGGTGATGGACCAGCCAGTCGTCTAGATACTGGACTAGACTTGGCCCCTGCCGCCTGATAAAAGCCGCTACGACTTTCATCAGCCGCGTGAACACCATTGGCGCTGTTGACAAGCCAAATGGCGAATCTCAGGTATTTCCTGCACGACGGGCGTACCGGAACATGCAGATATGCGTCCTGGAGATCGATGGAAACTGTCCAGGTTCCGTTCACAATGAAATTGCGAACTGACCTTTGGGTTTCCATTTTGAAGTGTTCCAGCTGAATCCCTTTGTTCAGCGGAGACAGGTCTATCACCGGTCTGTACTTGCCATTCTTTTTCTGAACAAGAAAAAGACGGCTGTAAAACCCCGGTGAAGAGTGGTCTCTCACCTCCTCCACTGCCCTCTTTTCCAATAACTCTTCTACTATCTGAAGTAGAATAGGAGCGAGGGTTTCGTCCTTTATTGGAAAATGGACTGGCCTTGGAGTTAAGCAGGGAGGTATAATGAACGGTATAGAATATCCGTTTTTTATTATTGACAACACGTACGTGTCGTCTGTAATGCCTTCCCATTCCTCCACAAAGTAGGCCAGTCTTCCCCCCACCGGCACGCGAGGTGCAGGTGAAGGGGGCAGTGTGGGAAATGGCACAACGCTATCGGGTAGCACCCCGACCCCGAAACTGCGAAGAGCCTCGAGAGTGAGCTGACCCACGACCAAACGAGCCGCGACCGCGAGCTGCGTTGGTAGGAGCGTTGGAAGGAGTGAAGTATTCCGCCTTGCGAACCTTCTGCTTCCTCCTCCTGCCACCAGAAGGCTTCTTCTGGGATGCAGGGGCTGCCACTTCCTTCTGCTTTTTGAACTTTGACGCCGCGGGCGCCAAGTTCCTAAGCAGTGCTAGCCGTTCATGTTCTTGACGATCCTGCTTAAGGACGTCAGGAACTCGGCCACCAAAGAGGGACTCTGCGTTAAGCGGGGCAGACCGAAGGGTCTCCCTGCTTGATGGCAGAAGCTCTTTGGAAGTAGCCAGAGCAGAGTCACGTCTGACCTGCAAGAGGTCTGATACTAGTGACACACTCCCTGCCACAGCGTGGCGGGTGGCTCTTGCCTGTGCCTTGGCCACGGAGAGACGAGGAAAATCGTCCTCTTGTCGCACAGACGTCGCCAGCTTATACTGGGTGGCGGCGAAAAGCTCCATGTGCGAACACACGTTGACCAAGGCCCTCAGCCTCGATTCCCACCTCCGGAGTTGCTCCACTTTAATCTTAACAGTGGAGCCCTCAGAAATACCACACCGAACTGCATCGGGGTCCAACTGAGGAGCCTCGGAGGGGAAATATGGTGAGTGCACCTTATAAGACTGACTCTGGGTCAGTTTACGTACGTCAAGAGCTGGGGTTTGGTACCTACGACTGTAGGTATTCAAACACGCTCTTAACGCACACGGAGTGTGGAAGCACCCGGAATTCCTGCCGGAACTCTACAGGTTCTTCCATACACTCCAAGGTGCTCCTTAGCGTTGAAGTACGAGGTGCCGGAAGGCTACCTTCCGGGCAGAGGTCATTAGGCAGTAGCCGGTACACCTCATTCATAGCCCGCTTCAAGCAAAGGGTGTCATCCTGTACTTGAGGATCTACATCCTCAAAGTCTTCCCGCGGTGGATGACCCTGTGGTACCTCTCCCAAAGGGGAGGAAACCGCCTCGTCCCCAGAATCCCCCGAAGCCGAGTCCGCTGACTCAGAGGACGAATTGGAGACAAGCTCCATGTCCCGGTTGCACTGAGTAGTGCAGCACACATTCGGGGGGTGAGCCCTACAGGGGGGCTGGGGGGACATGTGAAACAGAAGGGCCCTGAGGGTCCTCACATGCCCTCTTGGGATCCGAGGGACCCGGGCCAGGAGCAGACGAGGCTACGTGGCTGAAGGAAATCTGATGTTTCCTTTTACGGGAAGTGTGATCTCCACATGGTGAAGCATCAAGCTGATCCCTAGAGGGTCTACTAGGTTGTGAAACCAAACCATACTGGTCATGGTCAACCCAATCGCGTCCCTGGCTCACTCTAGGAGTCTGAGCTGGGCGCCCGGGGTAAAGGCCAGCACCAACCGAATGTTCGGTATATGGTGTCCTGAACCCATCAGCATCACGTAGCGGAACGTGGTACCTGCCGTCCCCGACATGTCCGGTGACTGGCGACCAGTGACTAACAGCGTCACGTGGTGGCACGTGGTGGCACGTGGTACCTGGAATCAGTCACCTGTCGGTTATCCGGTGCCTGGGCGACGGTATCCGGTGTCCGGTGCACAGCAGCGTCACGTGGTAGTACGTGGTACCTGCCGTCACCTGACGTTAAGTCCGGTGTACGTCGTTGGGTAGTCTGTAGCGTCACGTGCAAGCCCGTGATAAGAACTACCGCTCCCAACTATATCCGTGTCACGTGCACGGCGAACGGTGTTCGGTGTCCGAGAATCGGCAGCGTCACGTAACTGTACGTGGTACCTGCCGACTCGATCTACCAACTGTCCGTTATCCGGTCTGGGTTGTAACACAGCGTCTCCAAAGGAGGAGGTACCTGTGTTACCTAGGTACCTAGATACATACCCCCAGCAGCGTCACGCGGTGAGGCGTGGTACCTGCCATTTCCGTGGGCGGTATTCGGCCGTAAAACGGCTAAGTCCGCACCCGCGAAAAAATTGGGCGTGGGTGGTCCACTAATAGTGGCCATCTTGGTCGGCTGTGGGTGTATACCAACAAGTTGGGATACCTCCCAACGATTCAAAGGGCACAACACGTCGGACCCTGGTGGTCCGATGAGCATAGCTCCCGAATCGTGTGCACTAGGTGCAGCTACCGATCCTTCTGCCCCCTCGGCTCGGGAGGGTGCCCCCACCACGTCTTCGGGTGGAGGGCCCCTCCTATAAGTGCTCTCAACTGGCAGCGCCGAGTCATCCTTGCGGGATGAAAGGTTAGGGGCAGGGTCAGGGCCAGCCGGTCTCGAGTGACGTCCCTAGTTCCTGAATCAGAACGTGCCGTGATCTTACTATCTACACTAAGTGTAGAGTAAGATCGCGATACGGGGTCCGTCACGGGCGCGAAGGGGCTGAACCTGACCCCCCTAAGATGACTCGGGGCAATGAGGGGCTCCATGTGTAGCCCCCCTTGCTCCTTATGTGAGTCATCGACCTTAGGGGGGAATTTCACATGAGAATTAACAGATACAACCTGCTGTTTCTTATTCGAACCACGCGTGGACGAAGTGGATCGAGGCCGTTTCGTCGTAGTCTTCTTAGACGAGTAGGAACTGGCCCGAAGAGCTGAAGCCCAGGTATCTTCGGACCACAGCTCACAAACGGCGCACTTATTGTCAAGCGAACACTTCGAGCAGCGGAGACAAAGTTGTGTGTGTCGTACCGTCCCTTACGGTGACCGCACGCGCCAGTCGTCTGTCCAGACGACGTAGACATGACGTACTCGTGACAATCTAGAAAGATAAGCGATAGTGAGACGGTAGTCAAACTATAATACACGTCATGTACAAGTGACAATGATATACCACCCACCTAAGTGCCTAGCAGGCTGCAGTGATATTCTAAATTAGGGGAGACAACCGCATTATATGCAATATAACAATGTGGAAGTCGACATAAAAAAATATAAGGCACGTGAAAAAATACACTAATAGTTCGTCAACATAGACGGAAAAGAAAAAGGCCGATAATTAGGGCACGTGCAAGCCCTGATAAATGGCGCTTAGTGTATCACCCAATTTTTTTCACATAGTAACAGTTAGGATACCAAACAACAATATATATATCGTCGTATAAGTAGTATGAACTATAATGTTTCTCAATCGCAGATACGGTCCGAAATCTGAAGCATTCGTCGGAGCTCCGAAGAATACGTCCGGCTTTGACACGCAGCAAATCAAGATGGCTATCGGACAGTCTGCGCATGTCCAACTAGGTAGCTAGGGGTGCCACCTGGCGGTGGCCTAAGGGAAGTAACTCCCGGGAGTAGGTTGTAAGGCACTAGTTATCTCTCTTTTGCTGAGGTTTTAAGACCAGTAGATCTATATGGCATAATGTAATATGGAATGAAGTAGAAATACATTATAGACAACTATACCTGGAATCTCGGCGGGGCCCTGATAAAATACATTATAGACAACTATACCTGGAATCTCGGCGGGGCCCTGATAAAATGCATTATAGACAACTACCGGTATACCTGGAATTTCAGCGGGGCCCAGATAAAATACATTATAGACAACTATACCTGGAATCTCGGCGGGGCCCTGATAAAATACATTATAGACAACTATACCTAGAATCTCAGCGGAGCCCTGATAAAATACATTATAGACAACTATACCTGGAATCTCGGCGAGGCCCTGATAAAATGCATTATAGACAACTATTCCTGGAATTTCAGCGGGGCCCAGATAAAATACATTATAGACAACTATACCTGGAATCTCGGCAGGGCCCTGATAAAATACAGTATAGACAACTATACCTGTAATCTCGGCGGGGCCCTGATTAAAATACATATACCTGAACACACCCTGATACTGGATCTCGGCGAGGCCCCTGATAAAATACTTATAGACAACTATACCTGGGCGGGGCCCCGATAAAATACATTATAGACAACTATACCTGGAATCTCAGCGGGGCCCTGATAAAATACATTATAGACAACTATACATGGGGGCAGGCCCCGTAAAATACATTATGACAACTATACCTGGAATCTCAGCGGGTCCCGGATAAAATACATTATAGACAACTATACCTGGAATCTCGACGGGGCCCAGATAAAATACATTATAGACAACAATACCTAGAATCTCGGTGGGGCCCTGATAAAATACATTATAGCCAACTATACCTGGAATCTCGGCGGAGCCCTGATAAAATACATTATAGACAACTATACATTATAGACAACTATACCTGGAATCTCAGCGGGGCCCTGATAAAATACATTATAGACAACAATACCTAGAATCTCGGCGGGGCCCAGATAAAATACATTATAGACAACTATACCTGGAATCTCGGCGGGGCCCAGATAAAATACATTATAGACAACTATACCTGGAATCTCGGCGGGGCCCAGATAAAATACATTATAGACAACTATACCTGGAATCTCAGCGGAG
The DNA here is from genome assembly GCA_029237695.1 of Conchocele bisecta. Lineage (NCBI taxonomy): Eukaryota > Metazoa > Mollusca > Bivalvia > Lucinida > Thyasiridae > Conchocele > Conchocele bisecta. The sequence continues at coordinate 32,864,008 of CM055281.1, forward strand.
CCCTGATAAAATACATTATAGACAACAATACCTAGAATCTCGGCGGGGCCCAGATAAAATACATTATAGACAACTATACCTGGAATCTCGGCGGGGCCCAGATAAAATATATTATAGACAACAATACCTAGAATCTCGGTGGGGCCCTGATAAAATACATTATAGCCAAGTTTACCTGGAATCTCGGCGGAGCCCTGATAAAATACATTATAGACAACTATACCTTGAATCTCAGCGGGGCCCTGATAAAATACATTATAGACAACTATACATTATGGACAACTATACCTGGAATCTCAGCGGGGCCCCGATAAAATACATTATAGACAACTATACCTGGAATCTCGGCAGAGCCCTGATAAAATACATTATAGACAACAATACCTGGAATCTCGGCGGGGCCCAGATAAAATACATTATAGACAACTATACCTAGAATCTCGGCGGAGCCCTGATAAAATACATTATAGACAACTCTACCTGGAATCTCGGCAGAGCCCTGATAAAATACATTATAGACAACAATACCTGGAATCTCGGCGGGGCCCAGATAAAATACATTATAGACAACTATACCTAAAATCTCGGCGGAACCCTGATAAAATACATTATAGACAACTATACCTGGAATCTCGGCGGGGCCCAGATAAAATACATTATAGACAACAATACCTGAAATCTCGGCGGGGCCCAGATAAAATACATTATAGACAACTATACCTGGAATCTCGGCGTGGGCCCTGATAAAATACATTATAGACAACAATACCTGGAATCTTGGCGGGGCCCAGATAAAATACATTATATACAACTATACCTGGAATCTCGGCAGAGCCCTGATAAAATACATTATAGACAACAATACCTGGAATCTCGGCGGGGCCCAGATAAAATACATTATAGACAACTATACCTGGAATCTCGGCGGAGCCCTGATAAAATACATTATAGACAACTACTGTATTTCGCCGTGTATTGCGCGCACTGGTGTACAACGCGCATCTATATTTTGGGGGGAAAAATCAGGGAAAAAAATAGTTCGCGTCTATAGCGCGCAAAAAAAAAAAAATAAATAAAAAATCGGCGGAAATTCCGTCACGAATAAGAAAATTGCATTCCGAGTTCACATCCACAATGCTGAACGTGTGCTGTTAGGCTCTCTCTAAGAGAAAAATATCGCCAAAGGTCAGCTTTATGGCATAAATTATTGCTATATTGACTAAAAGTATTGTTATATTTATTGTTATTTACGTCATTCAATATGCTTAATTACAAATTCATGGATGCATGTAATAAACTTATTGAACCTACTTACGAAGAAATTTGTTGTATATAATTCCACCATATTTGCCATTCGTGTAGAACATAATTACCCGTAATCGCAAACACACAGCAGGCTAGCCATGTGAAAACTTAACTTCCCAAAGGCGATAATAACTCCCTACTAGTGACCTGTACACGAGAAATGGCCCTAAACAACAATTCCCCCCCCCAGTCAAATATTGACACTGTGGACCACCGTGGTATACGGAGGTACAGATAGTGTGTATTAACTGTTATTGATTAGGTTTAACAAAAATACATAGGTACTACCTGAATACACGACATTCCAGCATAGCCCCTTACAGTGTATGCGCAGATGAATCAGGGCTATGCTGGGTCGCACATGTCATAAGGTATTCGCTTGCTGAATACTATGTCAAACTACTTTACAAAAATAGTAACACAGTCAGTCAGCACCTAGCAACGAAAAACGACCATTACCGAGTGTTACCGAATGCGATCTGAATGTGCGCGACGCTTTGATTTAGCATCTAAAATCTTACATCAAGCGCTTATGGGATTGAGATGATCTATCCTCATTAATTATTCACAGAATGGCAGACGTGTGACGTCACTTTGAAAATGTACAACCAAACAATACCCGACAGGCAACATTTGACCGATATGAGATCGGTACACCAGCGTAAATACAGAAAACACGTAAATTTCCTCTAATACACGTAGCCTCTTATGTTACGAGCCTGGCTATATTAAATCCCAAAATATACCAATTTACCATCAATCTATACTTACTGCACCCATTCATATCGATTGATTCATTTTCTCTTGTTTCACACTATGCGTATTTAAACGTCTGCCAAAAATTGACATTTCCGTTTCCGGGCTTGTTTTGTTTGCGTGAAACTGGCAGAAATCAGTTGGAAAAAATGTTTGAAATTTATGTTCCTACTTATAACGCGCAGGGCGACTTCTGGATTAAAAATGGGGCTGAAAAAATGCGCGTAATACACGGCTGCATACGGTATACCTGGAATCAACCAGATAAAATACATTATAGACAACTATACCTGGAATCGGCAGAGCCCTGATAAAATACATTATAGACAACAATACCTGGAATCTTGGCGGGGCCCAGATAAAATACATTATAGACAACTATACCTAGAATCTCGGCGGAGCCCTGATAAAATACATTATAGACAACTATACCTGGAATCTCGGCAGAGCCCTGATAAAATACATTATAGACAACAATACTTGGAGAATCTCGGCGGCGCCCAGATAAAATACATATACAAACTATACCTAAAACTCGGCGGAAGACTGACTATACCATTATAGACAACTATACCTGAGAATATCCTGGCTGGGGCAGATAAAATACATTATAGACAACTATAACTGAATCTAGCAGAGCCCTGGAGTAAAATATTATAGACAACAATACCTGGAATCTCGGCGGGGCCCACAGATGAATACATTATAGACAACTATACCTGAATCTCAGCGGAGCCCTGATAAAATACATTATAGACAACATACCTGGAATCTCGGCGGGGCCCAGATAAAATATATTATAGACAACTATACCTGGAATCTCGGCGGAGCCCTGATAAAATACATTATAGACAACTATACCTAGAATCTCAGCAGAGCCCTGATAAAATACATTATAGACAACTATACCTGGAATCTCGGCGGGGCCCAGATAAAATACATTATAGACAACTATACCTGGAATCTCGGCAGAGCCCTGATAAAATACATTATAGACAACTATACTAGAATCTCGGCGGGGCCCAGATAAAATACATTATAGACAACTATACCTGGAATGTCGGCGGGGCCCAGATAAAATACATTATAGACAACAATACCTGGAATCTCGGCGGGGCCCAGATAAAATACATTATAGACAACTATACCTAGAATCTCGGCGGGGCCCAGATAAAATACATTATAGACAACAATACCTGGAATCTCGGCGGGGGGGGTGGCCAGATAAAATAATTATAGACAATTATACCTGATGTGGCGGGGCAGATATACATTATAGGACACCAATAACGGGAGTCGGCGGGGCCCAGATAAAATACATTATAGACAACTAATACTTGGAATTTCGGCGGGGCCCTGATAAAATACAATTATACAGCATACGGGAACTCGGGCAGTAGCCTGTAATACATAGGAAACAACGGCTGGGAATTTCGGCCCAGAGCCCTGATAAAATACATTATAGACAGCAATACCTGGAATCTCGGCAGAGCCCTGATAAAATACATTATAGACAACAATACCTGGAATCTCGGCAGAGCCCTGATAAAATACATTATAGACAGCAATACCGGGAATCTCGGCGGGGCCCAGATAAAATACATTATAGACAACTATACCTGGAATCTCGGCGGGGCTCTGATAAAATACATTATAGACAGCAATACCGAATCCTCGGGGCCCAGGATAAAATACATATGACAACTATACCTGAATCCGGCGCTCTGATACATAGACAATTACCTGGAATCTCGGCACAAGCTGATAAAAATACATTATGACAATACCTGATAGTGAGTGAGTTGAATAGGGTTTAACGTCCGCTTTCTGACATAGAGGTACAAGCCTCAGGGAGTCTACACGCAGACGGGTCAACGGGGTCGAGTCCCGTATCCACCTGTCCAAGGGGGTAAATCCCAACTTCAGAACTCAATATTTACAATCAAAATATATATTCAGTCCTGAAATTAGAACAACCTGATCTGGTGCCAGGCCCTCGCCACACCAGCATCATTTATCCCATCCCCTAAAAGTAATAGGATAGCGCTAATCTTACTTTTTATATATGGGGCATAGCCCGACTCAACTCTCACATACAAGAAAGCCAAAAATGCACATGAGGGCCAAATCCGGTATAGTGGGTTCCGGAAAGTATGAACCCAATCGTTAAGCCAGTTTAGTCGCCTTTTACGACAAGCAATGGCTACTGCAGCACTATTCTCAGGATCAGTTGATCCCGCCCCGGTGCCTGCACGGGGCTTAACTATAAACCTGGAATCTCGGCGGAGCCCAGATAAAATACATTATAGACAACTATACCTGGAATCTCGGCGGGGCCCAGATAAAATACATTATAGACAACTATACCTGGAATCTCGCCTGGAATCTCGGCGGGGCCCAGATAAAATACATTATAGACAACTATACCTGGAATCTCGGCGGGGCCCAGATAAAATACATTATAGACAATTTAATTATTAAATGAACATAAACAAACAAATAAATATTATTTATCGGGAGATAAACTTTGTCAAGTTTTTTCTTCAACAACGTTTTTAGCAGCATTTAGTTTAGCAGTCAAATTTGCTCAGATGCTTATTTTCTATAAGCGTTGAGTGACATAGATTTTGTTTTATTTATAGTGGCTATGTTTGCATGCGTTGCAGGCTGCCTTAATTACTAAATTCAATGGTTTCGGACCGGGCGCCGACCGTTTCGTCCCAAGCCGTTATGTTTGGAGTCTGAAATGCACGTTAACCCAACTGTCTACGAGACGATATATGTGGCCGCGTATATGATAATACACACACAAGTCTATACTCGCAGTCATATTAGTTGTTAGCCTGGCCACGTACAGCCGACAAATAATCCGTGAATTAAATTTGTCCGATATGGACCGTGTTCAAAATCGCTAGCGATTCTACCCGTAACCGTGTACATAGACACTGCTTGAATCTTACTTCCGGCAAATTGACGTAAACTGTAAACAACAAATGGTCGCTGAATTAATACCATTTGTTGGCTGTTATCAATAGAATTAATTGGCAATTTCTTCAGAAAAAAAATCATGGCCAAATTTTTCACTCGCCAAACTGGGCGAGTGCCTGTAGAAAGTACTCGACCGCCACAAAAAGCACTCGCCATGGCGAGCTGGGCGAGTGAAATTTCAACCCCTGCAACTATACCTGGAATCTTGGTGGGGCCCGGAATCTTGGCAGGGCTCAGATAAAATAGCAACATAAAATCAGCCCAAAATTACATAGACAACTATAACTGGAATCTCGGCGGAGCCCTGATAAAATACATTATAGACAACTATACCTGGAATCTCAGCGGGGCCCTGATAAAATACATTATAGACAAGTATACATGTAATCAACCAGATAAAATACATTATAGACAAGTATACCTGGAATCAACCGGCCATTATAGACAACTATACCTGGAATCTCGGCAGTGCCCAGATAAAATACATTATAGACAAGTATACATGGAATCAACCAGATAAAATACATTATAGACAAGTATACCTGGAATCAACTGGTCATTATAGACAACTATACCTGGAATCAACCAGATAAAATACATTATAGACACCTATACCTGGAATCAACCAGATAAAATACATTATAGACAAGTATACCTGGAATCAACTGGTCATTATAGACAACTATACCTGGAATCTCAGCGGGGCCCTGATAAAATACATTATAGACAACTATACCTGGAATCTCGGCGGCGCCCAGATAAAATACATTATAGACAACTATACCTGGAATCTCAGCGGAGCCCTGATAAAATACATTATAGACAACTATACCTGGAATCTCGGCGGGGCCCAGATAAAATTACATTATAGGACAACTATACCCTGGAATCTCAGCGGGGCCCTGATAAAATACATTATAGACAACTATACCTGGAATCAACCAGATAAAATACATTATAGACAACTATACCTGGAATCTCGGCGGGGTCCAGATAAAATACATTATAGACAACTATACCTGGAATCTCGGCGGGGCCCTGATAAAATACATTATAGACAACTATACCTGGAATCAACCAGATAAAATACATTATAGACAACTATACCTGGAATCAACCAGATAAAATACATTATAGACAAGTATACCTGGAATCAACCGGCCATTATAGACAACTATACCTGGAATCAACCAGATAAAGCACATTATAGACAACTATACCTGGAATCAACCGTTATAGACAACTATACCTGGAATCAACCGTTATAGACAACTATACCTGGAATCAACAGTTATAGACAACTATACCTGGAATCAACCGTTATAGACAACTATACCTGGAATCAACAGTTATAGACAACTATACCTGAAATCAACAGTTATAGACAACTATACCTGGAATCAACAGTTATAGACAACTATACCTGGAATCAACCGTTATAGACAACTATACCTGAAATCAACAGTTATAGACAAATATACCTGGAATCAACCGTTATAGACAACTATACCTGGAATCAACCGTTATAGACAACTATACCTGGAATCAACCGTTATAGACAACTATACCTGAAATCAACAGTTATAGACAACTATACCTGGAATCAACCGGCCATTATCAGACTGAGTTGTTATCCACAGGCGGAAATTCTTCGCGATACTGAGCTGACTTTCTGATGATGGATTGGTCGACTTGTGGGTTATCAAGGTGACGCTATCATCATGCATGCTGGTGCCCTCACATGACTGCTCGACGTTCATCCATTGGCTGTACACAATGTCCTGCAATGGGTTGATTAGCCAATAAATACTAATATCATGATATAGTGCCAGGTGTCCTGACCACACAAGTCTCTTGGTGTGAATTCCAGTCATGATGCATGTTTAAATACTGGTAAGATGGAGTCCACATATCCTCATAACCCCATCTCATAATCAAAAAAATTATTTGTTTTTATACGCTAAAAAAGCTGAAAGCTAAGATGAAAGAGACATGGGGCCTTGATTCCATGTGTCATCTGAAAGACCAGTGGGATGTAAATACTATGGATGACTTTCTTCATGCTGGAAGTGAACCCAAACCTTAGATATTGAAGTCCCAATGCTCTACCCACTAGAAAATCAAGCTATCAAGAAATCAAGCACCTGATGTTGAGCAATATGTGGCTGTGACTGCAGAAATGGTGTTTATTGGTTTTGTGACCAGTGTAGATCCAGATCAGCCTGTGCATATGCACAGTCTGATCAGAATCTGCACCGTTTGCCATCCCATCAATGAAACACCTGCCATGCTTCTACTACGCAATATAGATTGTTATCAGGCTACATGAATGTGTTATTTGATCAGCACAAATCCCATAAGCCCCATTTCTACAGTCACAACCACTTATATGAGACACGCCATGTGATTTTGTACCTTCGGACAACTGCGTAATTTCATAAAATATGTTTACAAAATTGTCTAAAGTTGACAACATTTTCAGAGTACATGCTCTGAACATTTTGGCAACTTTTGATTTTATTTATAATTTTTTTTTAAATTTATTAACAGTATTTAATTATTTAATGACCAAAAGTACAAAATGACATGGCATGTCTCATATTTGCCAACAGTTTTGTGTACCTTGAGCAGTTGGAAGAATTCTGGCTCAGGCTCCTCGGCGAGGTGGTAGTTCTGGAGCAGCAGCCAGTAGCCCGTCTGTATACAGTCCTCCACTGCCTGCCTAACCTCCGACACCTGACCTTTCACCCCGAAGTTCATGACCCTCACCTTGCCATCCATGCCGACCTCCTTGGCCAGTCGTTTCACCTCGTGGGCCGGGCACACGTACGGCAGACCTGTAGCCGGAGTAATCATTTATTTTCCCCAGAAATGCATTATTTCATATAAAACTACCAACTGCATATATTTGATGATTACAAGTATGCAAAGTTATTATACAGAATTTATACATTATCACAGCTAAAATGGCTGTGATAATGTAATAAATTCAGTATAACAAAAATTAATAAATTTATCCTTAAAATTTCTCCCTCAAAGTGTACTTAGCAAGATAAGTATACTTTGCAATTTTGGTGAAATAGGCTACGGGGGGTGGATTTATTGAGCAACGTTAAATTGGTCATTTAGTATTACACTCTTTCGACAGGACCTGAGACGGATCAAGGTGTTGAACATTGTTTAAATGCTGATTTCGGATCCATGGAAGCACAGATAAACAAATAGACACCTGGAAGTCATAGTGATCACTATGGTTATATTTCAGCAAGTGGATGTGATAACAAGAGCTGTAGGAGAACAGCATAGCTTGACTACGAGGGTTGTCGATGTACACATAGCTTGACAAACAAGGTGGCTGTGGCCTGCATAAAAACCTTAACCAAGGTTGACTAAAACCCTTAACCAAGGGAAATTAAGTAAGTAATTCAAGGTTAAATGTAGGTCAATGTCAGATATAGGTTAGGGGTTATTGATGTACATCACTAGGAGATGAAGTTTTCCAAGTATGGTTGCTGTAGGCCCAGGAGTATTCCATATACAAGCTTGACTAAAAACCTTAACCAAGGGGAAATAACTAAGTATTCTAATGATAAAAGTAGGTCAAGGTCAAAAATAGGTCAGGGATTATTGATGTACATCACTAGGAGATGAAGTTGTCCCAAGTATGGTTGATGTGGCCCAGGAGTATTCCATATAGAAGATTGACTATAAACATTAACCAAGTAATTCAAGGTTAAATGTAGGTGAAGGTAAAATATAGGTCAGGGGTTATTGATGTACATCCCTATGAGAAAAAGTTATCCAAGTATGGTGTCTGTATGCACAATAGTATTCCATCTACAAGGTTGACTAAAAACCGTAACCAAGGTTGACTAAAAACCTTAACCAAGGGGAATTAACTAAGTAATTCAAGGTTAAATGTAGGTCAGGGGTTGTTGATGTACATCACTAGGAGATGAAGTTGTCCAAGTATGGTTGGTGTAGGGCCAGGAGTATTCCATCTACAAGCTTGACTAAAAACCTTAACCAAAGAGAATTAACTAAGTAATTCAAGAGGAAATGTAGGTGAAGGTCAAATATAGATCAGGGGTTATTGATGTACATCACTATGAGAAAAGGTTGTCCAAGTATGGTGTATGTATGCACACTAGTATTCCATGTACAAGCTTGACTAAAAACCTTAACCAAGGTTGACTAAAAACCTTAACCAAGGGGAACTAGATTTGTCAGTAAGCGGGGGCTTACGGAATACCCCCCCCCCCCCCCCCCCCGCATCAGCACTGACCAAGAATGAATTCCAGCTCGCATACTATCATTTTCAGATAAAAGACTATGTCAGTACATATGGAGAGTGCGATGGTGGTTCCAGTTGAAAAAAGCACTAGACATTCTAAGTCCGTGACCTTGACCCCTGGCATAAATGGGGGTCATAGGTTTGTTGCAGAATGATGTATGAGTGTCAGAGAAGGGCCAGGTAAAATATCACTGCATTCCGCAAAGGGAAAGAGAAGTTATAAGGAAATTTACATTTGTTAAGTTTTATTTTTTTTCTAAGTTTCTAAGTCCGTGACCTTGACCCCTGGCATAAATGGGGGTCGTAGGTTTGTTGCAGAATGATGTATGAGTGTCAGAGAAGGGCCGGGTAAAATATCACTGCATTCCGCAAAGGGAAAGAGAAGTTATAAGGAAATTTACATTTGTTAAGTTTTATTTTTTTTCTAAGTTTCTAAGTCCGTGACCTTGACCCCTGGCATAAATGGGGGTCGTAGGTTTGTTGCAGATGATGTATGAGTGTCAGAGAAGGGGCGGGTAAAATATGAAAGATTTCCGCAAAGGGAAAGAGAAGTTAAAAGGAAATTTACAATTGTTAAGTTTTCGTTTTTTCTAAGTTTCTAAGTCCGTGACCTTGACTGCATAAATTTGTGGGGGTCGTAGGTTTGTTGCAGAATGATGTATGAGTGTCAGAGAAGGGCCGGGTAAAATATCACTGCATTCCGCAAAGGGAAAGAGAAGTTATAAGGAAATTTACATTTGTTAAGTTTTATTTTTTTTCTAAGTTTCTAAGTCCGTGACCTTGACCCCTGGCATAAATGGGGGTCGTAGGTTTGTTGCAGAATGATGTATGAGTGTCAGAGAAGGGCCGTAAAATATCACATGCATTCCGTTCAAAGGGAAAGAGAAGTTATAAGGAAATTTACATTTGTTAAGTTTTATTTTTTTTCTAAGTTTCTAAGTCCGTGACCTTGACCCCTGGCATAAATGGGGGTCGTAGGTTTGTTGCAGAATGATGTATGAGTGTCAGAGAAGGGGCGGGTAAAATATGAAAGATTTCCGCAAAGGGAAAGAGAAGTTAAAAGGAAATTTACAATTAAGTTAAGTTTTCGTCTAAGTCTAAGTCCGTGACTTGACTGTTTGCATAAATGGTCGTAGTTTGTTGCAGAATGATGGTAAATGAGTGTTCAGAGAGTAAGGGGCGGGTAAAAATATGAAAGATTTCTGCAAAGGAAAAGAGAAGTAAAAAGGAAATTTACAATTGTTAAGTTTTGTGACGGACGGAAAGACGGACGTTCTTACGGTACTATACTTATGTGGCTTATCACATGTTAAATATTAGCCACATAAAAGGATTTTTAGCCACATAAAAGGATTTTTAGGTGGCTAATTGTAACCAACCCTATCCTTTACTAAGTCCATAACCCTGTGGGGCTAGCCACATAAGTATAGTACCGTCAGCGCGGAAAGACGGACGGACGGACGGACGGACGGACGGACGGACAAGCTGACTCCGCAACGAAGTTGTGGGGGGGGGGGGGGGAATCATTATAATTAAGTAAACAATTCAAGAGGAAATGTAGGTCAAGGTCAAATATAGATCAGGGGTTATTGATGTACATCACTAGGAGATGAAGTTGTCCAAGTATGGTGATGTCAATAGAGACACATTTACGACCAATTACTCGACACATATTTATCCATTTCGGGACTCTATTAGGCATTGAATAAAATAGTACTTTATTTAGTAAGATTTGGCTCTGGAATTTCGAAGTTTCACACATAATTACTCCATAACTTTATGACATTGAAATTTAAAAGTCGGAGGTGCAGAATCCTCGAAAAAAGGTAAGGCAAAAACCGGCGATGCGATGCAGTAACCAATAACACATATCGAAATATGTTTTTCCCCCAATAAACATGTATTGGCAGCACATAAGAATCTTCTCCTAAGACAACGATTATCATGTTTTTGTCAAACTATGTTGTTTTTTTGTCAAGAATTATTGGTGTCTGTGCACATTTGTTCTACTTCTTAATAAAAACATGTTTCAGCAGCACATGAGAATCGTCTCCTAACACTATTTTTACGTCTCCTGTTGGGGACATTTTACCATCTCGCGTTCTAGCGATATCGAGTATAGGTTGATCGCGCAAATGCGAAGTATGATCGCGAGCTTGCGAGACGAAAATATGCGGTTCTATCGTATTCAATCTTGCTTTTTCGCAACTTCGCCCACAGATGGAAGATCGCGCAGTTTTGCTTCGCGATCTGCATCAACGCGCATGAGCAAAAATAACCTGAATATTCTGTCTATAACACAGGGTGTCGCCCTGCGTTACCTACATTTTATAATTCGGGTGACAGCAAAATATATTTCCAAAAGCGGAAGGCGAGATGGCAAAAACGCGAGACGATTCTCATATCTTTAGGAGACGATTCACATGTTTTCGCAAGACGGAAAAATTGCAAAACGACAGCTCTAGACGAATTGTAATACTTTTAAAATGACAGACGTACCTTTGTCCTTTATTAAACTGTTTGCAAACTGTAGATCCCGATGAGCATGCTATTCACGAGCCGTCTCATCAGGATCTACGCCATTCGTACGTACTTTATTTATACCAAAAATTACCCCTAGTACAGCGTAATGTAACAGTTCCACACTTAATATGGAATAGTCCGTGTCAGTTACTTGTAACTTGGGGATGAAATGTGTAATATTAAATATTACAAACCACAGTGCATAGGTTCTTTATTTTATTTTAAATACGCTAAAGCCAGTCTATTTATAAACCGCTCTACAGCTATCGAGACCTTCACCTGTAACAATTACCATGTGCGTGTTATGAAAAATCGATACGTGGAGAAATGTGTTGAAAGGCGACCAAACACACAGGCATTCGGCGTTCATCGGTACAGAGCAACTGATGTACAGAGCAACAAATGGCAAGAGGGGTGACAAAAAATGTATCAAACAACACACCTTTGGTGCCCTCGTTTGCCTCGGTGTTGGTTTCATCATTCGGCAGGACAAACACAACTGGCGTGGTGTTGTTGATCAATTCGTACACCTCGCGGACGTTGTAGTGGTCGGGGATGGTACGAATACTGCCCAGTTCATACAGGATCAACTCCTGTGCTACGTCCGCCACCTGAATGTGAAACATAGATTGGTTAATTCATTTGATTAATTCGTACACCATGCGGACGTTGTAGTGGTCGGGGATGGTACGAATACTGCCAAGTTCATACAGAATCAACGCCTGCGCTAAGTATTAAATCATTAAATTGGGGTGTATTCTTACTTGAAAATTAGGTGTACTAAACAAAAAGTGAAAGAGTTTAACGTCACTGAAACAGCTATGGTCATATAGATACGGCCACTCGGTTTCAATTCTCATTCATTTTGTTGTCCGCTGTTTTTTTCATTTTCCATTTTGATCATCAAACAAGAAACGAGGCAAAGCCACGAAGGCCAGGTTTTTTCCAAGCATAGACACTTGGATAACATAATTATACGCACTTTTTGTAGACTAGATGGCCGTGGCCTGCATGTCGCGCCTTGGGGCGAGGCATGGACACTAAAAAAATAGATATAGTAGATGGAAAAATGTTAACGAAAAAACTTTAACCGGACACACGGACGTACGGACGTACGGACGTACGGACGGACGTATGCCAAAATGCCGACGATATCGCGCTTTCCGCAAGCGGGTGCGACAATGATGATAAACACCCATGTGAAGTATCAAGGTATTGGGTGAAGCAGTTGCAGAGATATAGTACACGAAAAAACTTTAACAAAAGAATTCAAAGTAATTTGACCTTGACATTGGGCACAGGGGCAGCACGGTTGGGGGGTAGAATGAAAATATGGATGATGATAAACACCCATGTGAAGTTTCAAGGTAATGGGGGAAGCAGTTGCAGAGATATAGCATAACAAAAAAGTTTTAAGCAAAAAACTTTAACCAGACGTACGTTAAAAAGTTAACGTTGAAAAAGTCAATTACGTAGAAATAATAGGTGAAGGTAAAAAAATGGTCACATGTTGGATAGTTGTATGTGGTAGGCACTCCTTGGTTATGAAGCTGTGAAAGTTTGGTGGTCCTAGGTGGTACAGTACCAAAGAAATGGACTTAAACATGAAAACTTAAAATTGTAAAAGCGAAAAATTAACATTGAAAATGGCTAAGTCGACTGCGCGGAAAAAATGGGTCAAGTTAAAAAAAAAGTAACATGTTGGATAGTGATATGTGGTGGGCACCCCTTGATTATGAAGCTGTGAAAGTTTGGTGGTCCTAGGTGGTACAGTACCAAAGAAATAGACTTAAACACGAAAACTTAACATTGTAAACACGAAAACTTAACATTGAAAATGGCTAAGTCGACTGAGCGGAAAAAATGGGTCAAGTTAAAAAAAAAGTAACATGTTGGATATTGATATGTGGTGGGCACCCCTTGATTATGAAGCTGTGAAAGTTTGGTGGTCCTAGGTGGTACAGTACCAAAGAAATAGACTTAAACACGAAAACTTAACATTGTAAACGCGAAAACTTAACATTGAAAATGGCTAAGTCGACTGCGCGGAAAAAATGGGTCAAGTTAAAAAAAATAGTAACATGTTGGATAGTGATATGTGGTGGGCACCCCTTGATTATGAAGCTGTGAAAGTTTGGTGGTCCTAGGTGGGCGGTTTTGGTACAGTAACAAAGAAATGGACTCAAACACGAAAACTTAACATTGAAAATGGCTAAGTCGACTGCGCGGAAAAAATGGGTCAAGTTAAAAAAAAAATAACATGTTGGATAGTGATATGTGGTGGGCACCCCTTGATTATGAAGCTGTGAAAGTTTGGTGGTCCTAGGTGGTACAGTAACAAAGAAATGGACTCAAACTTAATATTGATTGTGGACGCCACCCACCGCCCGCCCGCCCGCCGCCCGCCCGCCCGCCCGCCCGGCTTTCGCCAATACAATAGCCTGGATTTTTTTTCAAAAAACCTGGCTAAAAAATGGACGGACAGCACTTTAGAATCATTTCCATTCAAAATGATTCTGAAGTGCTGTGAAAACCATTTTTTGTGTGAAAGATATATATAAAACAACAGAAGATAACAATTTTTTCCAAAATTCTAAGGGTTAACTTAACAGGAAAATGAAAGTGATAAATGGTGCGGGAAGACACTTGATAAACGTACCCGATCCGGCGACAGGAACTTCCAGAGAATGCATTTCTGGAATATTGACAATTCCTGCATCGTGGAGCCAGGAACCGGATTGATAATGTCCACTGGGTGCTATAAATAGAATGCATGGATATAAATAGATTACATGGATATAAAAAGAATAAATGGATATAAATAGAATTGAAGGATCAAATACAATTGACAGACAAAAATAAAAAAGGATTTTTTTTATCTATTAAAACCTTTATGTGACGAAATACATGTAGTTAAACTACATTATATTTGGGATCCCTAAAAACAATGGCATTAGTAGTGAATTTAACTACATCCTGACTAAAATGTAGCGAATAAGTACTGCGATATAAGTCGGAAGGTTGGGAGTAAGTCTTGATAAAACAAACGGGTGAATAAAAAGTTAGAAATGTATATGAACAAACAAACCTCAAAGTATTCCTGCCACTGGTTGGAGTTTTTCCTAATGGAGCGGCGAAGTCCGTGGAACGAGTGGTGTAGCTGCTCCAGCACTAGGCAGTCCACCCACGCCTGACAATCAAACAAGTTGGCTTAGTGCACCAGCAGGGTAGTCCATCTAAGCTTGCAACCCGTGTACATTATTTGGGAATTTATTGAAACATTAAGTCATAGTTATAGTTCACATATCGAATAAATTAGTGAACAATAACTGTCTATTGTGAGTCTTATTGAGTCTTTCAATCCCCCCGACCATTTGGCCTATATAATGACAGTGTATTAAACGACTTTCCCTTAATGCGACCACCGGCCAAATATTTTGTAACTAACAGAACTGGTCGTTTGAATAAACGACCAAAAATTGACAGGATGGCACTTTCTCCAGGTGAAATCGTTGTGTACAGAATACGCAAGCATTTTATTTCACCCAGTTCCAATTTTCTTCAAACATGACAATACTGATTATGATATATACCGAACACTGCGTTAATAAATCATTATTCTATCAGCTGGTTTGGTTGTCAGTCAACTACTGGTAAAAATCACCGGGTCGAAACATGTCTGATCCGAAGTGATCGCAGTCACTGCTGCCTATTTGCGATTTCAGCTGGGCGATTTTATTTCACAATAACATTCAAATTCTTTCATCTATTTTGATAAAATAAAGCCTGAATAATTCAGAAAAGTGCACAGTAAACATTACCGGTAGTATTATAATCTATATTTATTTTTATGTTAATGTTTAATATTCGCGATTTCCTGATTCCGAATATTTTCGTTTTTGTGTTAAGAGACCATTGTTCTAAGCGACCATTTTTGGTGTCTCCCTTGGGTGGTCGCTTAATGCAAGTTTGACTGTATTAGCGAAAGTGTCGCAATATGCGATTAATTGAGATGGAACACTGCGCATGTGCTTTCATTGGTCGAGAAACTAGAGCAAACAATAAGAATTTAAACTGATTTTGTTCTCAAATATCTGGAATCTTCTTTAGAAAGGGAATTCTAGATCCAGGCCATATTAGGTTTCAACAGAAAATCCTGATAAAACATGCTATAAATATTTTTTGAAAATGATTGAAATGATTTAGAAAATCAGAAGTTTTGAAAAAGTGAAGAGTTTACAGAAAACATCACATTTTTCAAAAGCAATATTCCTAGTAAATTGGTGATATGATGACTAATTTCCGAGGTTGACCCAAATGACCTAATCCCATTACCCCATTACTATACCTGTGCGTCCATCCAAGGCGGCTGTTTCTCCAGGAAGACCATTTCGTCGAGCCCACGTTTGTCGACGCCATTGAGAAAGAGGCCAAGTTCCTTAGCCGAGGCTTTCCGCGACAGTCGCAGCCTCTCCAGGGAGACAAGCAGCTGCAGTAGCAGGAAATGTTTCTCAAACATCATCATCGACACGTAGTCAAACATTGTGGAGAAAATCGCGTCGCATAGTTCCTTCGCTCTCGCTGCTGGTGCACCTGTTATAGGAAATAGAGGATCTTACATGAGTATATGGTATTTATTAAATGAGTTCATTGATTTCATAAGAAATGTGGAACAGTGAATAAGTTTAATGAATCAACACAAATGTATATTCTATTTTTGTAAAGTTCCTATGGTCTCAGTGCTGGTGTGTTTGTAGAATACTAGGTTTGTTATGAGACCATCAGAGACAGTTGTGACCGGGATATGCATTTCTAGTCACTGTAGGATACGACAATTTGCCATCATTCAACATGTATCATGCCAATGCAGAGCATGCTGTCTGATAAATGGATAACACCATACCTTGTGTGCCTTTGCCACGGTCGCGAGCCTTGAGCACCTTATTGAACATCTCGACGAACTTGTAGAACGGCATGTAGTAGTAGGAGTGGATAACGGCCATCCGTTTCACCATCTTGTACAGCATGGCCGCCTGCATGATCGTGGGCACGTAGTGCGAGAACTTCTCCTCCAGGTGGTCCCCGATGTAGCGCGTTTCCACCAGGATCATCTTGTTCCGCTCCACCTCCTTCTGGCAGTTGATCAGCGAGTTCAACATCGTCTGGTCATCCAGCAGCGGCCCAAATAGGTTCAGGGTTTTCTCGCGGATAAGTTCCTGTGGTGGAGAGTGATTAATTTCATTGCTTGAGGTTTTATGTTCATCAGTGAGTTCAACATCGTCTGGTCATCCTGACGCGGCGCGAATATGTTCAGAGTTTTCTTATGGATAAGTTTCTGTTGTGGAGAGTGATTTGGCCAATGGGTTGGCGTTTTATGGTCATTCAAAAAATTCCTGTACAGATGCGAATGACGTGAGATTGTATTTCAAGTGGGACACAGATATATATATACACAGATATTTAATTTTTCTCCATTTGTACAACACATTCATCAACAAGAGCAGTTTAATAACAGCATAGTGTGGCAATAGGTAGTTAAAACCTTTAACTAGCTGCCCACACCAATCTTCAGGGCACGGCATATGCTCTCTCTCTCTTCTTCGAACAGTGCGGCTAAACAAAATAAAAGTTTCTGTCAAAAAATTGTTTTTCCTCAATAAATTGTTTTTATACCTGAACAAGAACTTAGACAAGAACTTACATGTTCTGCAGCCAATTTCTGTCGGTGCATAATGATGTCATTCTCGTTTGACCTTTTCTGACCTTCAAACTCCTTGCGTTCGACCTTCATGGTTTCGTGTAACAGGAAGTTGATTATGGCCTCGTCGCTAAACGCCATGCTGATTATACACATCCGGTGGATTGGGATGTTGTGGAGGCCATCACCTAGAAATACAATTTTGTGTCACAAAGAGAACATGCTAATATTGATTCAACTAATACTGTCAAGTTGATATTGTGTTTATAAGGTGAGACACAAAAACAGATTGTGATACTGCTCAGAATTCTTACTGTTTCCTGACCTGAATACATTAGGTCGGTGTCTTGTGGGGCTTGGGTTGTTTTTGTACAATTTTTGTTTCTATTTTTGAGTATTGTTTCTATTTGGTGTAAATGGCTAGTTGTGAAGGACTCTTTGAAGATTGCAACCACTACTGTAGTCGTATCATGGTTCTCAACTAGCCATGTACAGATGTGCTGTGATAAAATGTTGATGTTTATACCCCAATAATTCACAAAAAATAATTATTCCTAAAAACAGTAAAAACTAACTCTCCGGGGGCATATTCTGGCAACATTGTTGATCCGAACATACCTCTGAGGAAGAGTGGTACGGATGTGCTGAGGTAGAGGCAGAAGTTCGGGTGGTAGCGGAACTCATGGAGGCCGACCCTCACCACTTTATTGCCATCCTTGTCCACGTAGAAATGCTTCAGCAACAACCCTCGGAACAGCGGGTCGATTGGCTTCCTCTCTAGGTGGGTGACCAGCACCGTCACACCTGTGTTGATTAGTTGTAATAAATTAGCTATGGCTGAAACTGGACATGGAACATGCAAAAGACACAGAATCAGATATTCAGCAACTGGAAGACAGAGATGTATAGAAACTATAGTGATGGAACGTGGAAATGGCATGAAGGAATGCAACCAATTTCAAGTTAACAGCAGGTTCACAATTGTTTCATCATGGTGTGTGGTACAATTACAATTAAGGTCAGAAATACGAAACAAATCTACAATCAAATTATTTGTTTAATATTCTATTCACAGTTCTTCTTTTGTGACATTACTGAACTACTATTATATACCCTCAATCATCTTGCGATAATATTCTGTGAAGAGGTCAGGCAAAATGTTGGCGCCCGGGATACATCCATTGGTATTCTATTTTATCTGCAGTATGTGTTTTCTGGGCATTATATTTAATGCCGTATCCGGCGGTCTAAGTGGCGGAAATCGTATCTACGGCAATATAGATGTCAAGATTTCTGGGGTAGAACCCCAGACCATCTGCTTCATCGTATGCATCGCGCTCACATATTCCCATCAACATTTTTGCCTCATCTCAGTTTTATGTCTGGCTACGTAGATATATATACCGTGAACTATAGCATTGATGATACGACTGTCCAGTGTCGGCTCGTCAGCTTCTATGATCCAGAGGTTGTGTTCTGGGTGATCGATGGACTGGTCGGCATGGAGACTGAACAACTCCCAGCTTGCCGTTACCGAGGTTACCGGCCGGAACTCATCGCTGTTCCACGTCTGCCGTGATTGTCTCCCCTGGCTGTAGCAGAGGTATTAACCCTTTCAACACCACAGGCCTGTATAGTGGTATTGGCAAATAGTGTAGATCCAGATGAGCCAGCTCATGACGAGCCGTCTCATCAGGATCTGCACTTTTTGCAACAAATTTTCACACATTTTTTAGAACAGAAAAACACCCCATTTTCATAAATGGACTAGTCTGAAAATCATTTTTGTGACGATTGGATTTGTCCAGAAATTAACATATAAAAATCCATTCCAGTTACTTAGGGGTGAAAAGGTTAAGGTAATGATCGCTTCTAGTAGTACGACAGGAATGAGATTTGTTTAAATCTCGGTATAAAGATGAAAGAAACGGGTAGAAGGTTGGAAGACATCTACAGCAAGTATTGTTGGGCTTTTACAAATCTATTCTATCCGTGATAAATTCTCAATTAATGTCATTTATTCAGTATAATTCCAATTTACTAGGTATTAAATTGATTTTAAATGATGTATTTCATACTTTATTACTGAGATGGCACAAATGAGTGGTTCCACAATATACCGTTTGCTACCCGTGTATCAGTATCTAGTAAAAAAGCTAAATTGACATACATGTATTTGGAAGATGTGTCCCGTTATAATATACGAACCTCTTGGTGTAGTCAGTGTTGGTGTATGTGTTGGACGTGGTTGCTGTCTCACGGGTCGAGTCATCCTCAGGCTCGTACTCGACCGTGTAGTCGGAGAACGTGATGCCTGTGCCGCGGCTCGGCGGTAACGTGATCTCCGTCTCATTGTCTTTCGATGACGGCGGCAGCTGGGGCAGGTCTGAGTAAGGAGGGTGACGGATGGATTGATTGGAGTTTGTTCAACAGCAATATACAGACAGGAATGTACCTGAATGAAGGCGGCAACTGGGGCAGGTCTGGGTATAGAGACTGATGGATTGATTGATTGATCACAAAATTTTAATATTTACATAAAAAATATATATATTCAGCCCCGAAGTTAGAATAATATACCAGCAACAGCCAGATGGGGCAGTCATCCCTCACGTTTAACAGCACATGCATATACAGAACGAAATGCAACTGTATGTGGTGTTGGCAGGAGGGGGAGGGGGAGAATACCATACATTCAGTGCTGAAATGACAAATAAAAACTTTGGGTCAAGGCAGTCTAGGCGAATGAAAATACCTTAATGAAAAGATTCTACGAGATCTATCTATACAATCACGGTCCCTATTCTGATCAGTTGAAAGTCAAGGTACACATGTCAAGATAGATAGCTCAAACAGTTTACCTTCCGAGTCATCCATTTCTCCATCTCGGACGTCACGCTCACAGAATATATTCCTGCTGACCTGAATGGCCTTGACCCAGGTCTCAGCCTGGTTGTCAGGGTCAATCAACAACGGCCAGCAATGTTTACGGTTGTAGCAACTCACTCGCATCTGTAGCGAATTCTGAACCGAGTGTAAATCCGTTGGTAAACCGTCCAACCGCCATTGGCTGAGCTCATCAAAGTCACTCAGGATATCCTGTAGTGTGTAAGAGTTCCTTGTCAACAAAGGGCTCTGTTCAGTTTCGTCGTCGGAATCATCAAGGTCAGGGACGGGTTTGTGCTCAATGCTTTCCTGGTGCTTCAGCTCAGACTTGTAGTATTTACTTGTGTCGTAGACAACCGGCTGGTACTTGTAGGTTCGAATCTCCGGGAGAAGTGGCGAGATGCCGCTTTCACTCTGTGTTTCGCCGGTCTGTGAACTAGATGCTTCGCTAATCGAATCCTTCTCCTTGTGTGTCTCGAATAATCCCATCGAATACCGACTGAAGCGGGTATATATCCTGGCCAATGTCCTTGGGTAACACAAAGTTGCCCTGTTTACAGCGGTCCAGCCAATCATGTAGCAGATCGGCACGGAGTTTGTCGTTCAGTGGACCGTGGTAGCAGACGCAGGCCGCGGTAACGAGCGCGTCTCCGGGCGCCGTGAATATCTGGTGACGAGCCTTACGTAGCTCTGACTTCCACAGGAAATGCTGCATCGACATGTTCTCCATTAGGTTCACTGCTCGTGCGATCTTCCGCTCTATGTTCTGGAATGGGAAATTGATTTATTGATTGATTAATTGGTTGATTGATTGTTTGGCAATCTTCCGTTCTATATTCTGGAATGGAAGATTGATTGATTGATTGATTGGTTGATTGATTGTTTGGCAATTTTCCGTTCTCTATTCTGGAATGGAAGATCGATTGATTGATTGTTTGGCAATCTTCCATTCTACATAATGGAAAGGAAAGATTGATTGATTGATTGATTGATTGATTGATTGGTGATATTTTGTTCTATGTTCTGGAATGAGAGATTGATTGATGGATTGATTGGCGATCTTCCACTCTATGTTCTAGAATGGGAGATTGATTGATTGGCACTCTTCCACTCTAAGTTCTAGAATGGTAGATTGGTTGATTGGCGATCTTCCACTCTATGTTCTGGAATGGAAGATTGATTGATTGATTGATTTGTGATCTTCCACTCTATGTTCTGGAATGGGAGATTGATTGATTGATTGACGATCTTCCACTCTATGTTCTGGAATGGAAGATCTCTATGTTCTGGAATGGAAGATTGATTGATTGATTGATTGGCGATCTTCCACTCTATGTTCTGGAATGGAATATTGATTGATTGATTGATTGGCGATCTTCCACTCTATGTTTTGAAATGGAAGATTGATTGGAAGATTGGCGATCTTCCACTCTATGTTCTAGAATGTAAGATTGATTGATTGATTGGTTGGCGATCTTCCACTCTATGTTCTGGAATGGAATATTGATTGATTGATTGATTGATTGGCAATCTTCCACTCTATGTTCTAGAATGGAAGATTGATTGATTGATTGATTGATTGGCGATCTTCCACTCTATGGTCTAGAATGGGAGGATGATTGATTGATTGATTGATTGGTGACTATGTTCTGGAATGGAAGATTGATTTGGGATCTTCCACTCTATGTTCTAGAATGGAAGATTGATTGATTGATTGATTGGCGATCTTCCACTCTATGTTCTGGAATGGAATATTGATTGATTGATTGATTGATTGACAATATTCCACTATATGTTCTAGAATTGAAGATTGATTGATTGATTGACAATCTTCCATTCTATGTTCTAGAATGGGAGGATGATTGATTGATTGATTGATTGATTGATTGGTGATCTTCCACTCTATGTTATGGAATGGAAGATTGATTGATTGATTGATTGATTGGCGATCTTCCACTCTATGTTCTAAGAATGGGAGATTGATTGATTGGCGATCTTCCACTCTATATTCTAGAATGGAAGATTGATTGATTGATTGGTGATTGCCGATCTTCCACTCTATGTTCTAAGAATGGGAGATTGATTGATTGGTGATCTTCCACTCTATGTTCTAGAATGGGAGGCTGATTGATTGATTAATTGATTGATTGGTGATCTTCCACTCTATGTTCTGGAATGGAAGATTGATTGATTGATTGATTGATTGATTGATTGATTGGCGAACTTCCACTATATGTTCTAGAATGGAAGATTGATTGATTGATTGGCGATTGGCGATCTTCCACTCTATGTTCTAAGAATGGGAGATTGATTGATTGGCGATTGTTACGTTTTGAATGTATGGGTATGAATAAACACAACACGACTATTCTTGATTAAAGTTTTATATATGTGAAGCAGATCCGAGCAAAAATTATAAGCCATTTACTCGAGCGTTAAGGTTTCGAACACACCAAGTCTGTGACCTTGACCCTGGGCTTAGTGGGGGCGGGACAAATGTAGATTTATCACAGGGCGGTAGAGGACCATTGTAGCAATGCGTGTGTGAAATGTGAAGCAGATCTGAGGAAGGAAACATAAATTATAAGCCATTTACCCGAGCGTTAAGGTTTCGAACGCACCAAGTCTGTGACCTTGACCCTGGGCTTATCGGGGGCGGGACGAATGTGGATTTGTCACAAGGTGGCAGAGGACCATTGGAGCAATGAGAAATATCAAGCAGATCCGTGCAAGGAAACAGAAATTACAAGACCTTTACATGAGCGTTAAGGTTTTAAATGCACCAAGTGTCTGACCTTGACACTGGGCTTAGCGGGGGAGGGATGATCGTGGATTTGTCACAGGGTGGTAGAGGACCAGTGGAGTAATGCATGTGTGAAATGTGAAGCAGATCCGAACAAGGAAACAGAAATTATAAGCCATTTACCCGAGCGTTAAGGTTTGAAACACACAAAGTATGTGACCTTGAGCCTGGAATTGGCGGGGGTGGGACGAATGTGGATTTGTCACAGGGCAGTAGAGAACCATTGGAACAATGCATGTGTGAAATGTGAAGCAGATCCGAGGAAGGAAACAGAAATTATAAGCCATTTACTCGAGCGTTAAGGTTTCGAACGCACCAAGTCTGTGACCTTGACCCTGGGCTTAGTGGGGGCAGGACGAATGTGGATTTGTCACAGGGTGGTAGAGGACCATTGGAGCAATGCGTGTGTGAAATGTGAAGCAGATCCGAGCAAGGAAACAGAAATTATAAGGCATTTACCCAGCGTTAAGGTTTCGAACGTACCAAGTCTGTGACCTTGACCCTGGGCTTAGCGGGGGCGGCACGAATGTGGATTGTCACAGGGTGGCAGAAGACCATTGGAGCAATGCGTGTGTGAAATGTCAAGCAGATCCGAGCAAGGAAACAGAAATTATAAGCCATTTACTCGAGCGTTAAGGTTTCGGGACGTACGTACGTACGTTACGTACGTACGGACGCCGGTAACACTATATGCCTCCCTCACCATTCGGTGGCGGAGGCATAAAGATATAGTATAACGAAAAACTTTAACCAAAAAACTTAACCAAAAACTTTAACTGGACACATGTACATACGTACGTACGTACGCCAAAGTGCCGACTATATCGCGCTTTCCGCAAGCGGGGGTAGAATGAAAATATAGATGATGATAAACACCCATGTGAAGTTTCAAGGTAATGGGCAAATCAGTTGCAGAGATATAGTATAACGAAAAACTTTAACCAAAAAACTTAACCAAAAACTTTAACCAAAGAACTTAACCAAAAAACTTAACCAAAAACTTTAACCAAAAAACTTAACCAAAAACTTCAAAGTAATTTGACCTTGAAATTGGGCACAGGGGCCGCACGGGAGGGGGGTAGAATGAAAATATAGATGATGATAAACACCCATGTGAAGTTTCAAGGTAATGGGCAAAGCAGTTGCAGAGATATAGTACAACAAAAAAACTTAACCAACAAAAAAAAAACTTATCCAAAAAACTTAACCAAAAACTTTAATAAAAAAACTTAACCAAAAACTTTAATCAAAAATCTTAACCAAACAACTTAACCAAAAACTTTAACCGGACACACGTACGTACACGTATGTACGTACGTACGTAGCCAAAGTGCCGACTATATCGCGCTTTCCGCAAGCGGGCGCGACAAAAAATCAAAGTAATTTGACCTTGACATTGGGTACAGGGGCCGCACGATTGGGGGGTAGAATAAAAATATGGATGATGATAAACACCCATGTAAAGTTTCAAGGTAATGGGCAAAGTAGTTGCAGAGATATAGTATAACGAAAAACTTTAACCAAAAAACTTTAACCAGACGTACGTTCAAAAGTCAATTACGTAGAAATAATAGGTCAAGGTAAAAAAAATGGTCACATGTTGGATAGTTGTATGTGGTGCAGGGTTGGCCGGGAAATACCGGGGGCAGGAATTCCCGGCGGGATACCGGTATTTCCCGTCCCGTGAAATACTCCCCAAAGTGGGAAATACCGGGAAATACCGGGAAATATGAATTTTGATGTTATTATTTGATAATTAAAGTTATTCAAATTAAGTTTGAAGCTCAGTAATAGTTAATTAAAAACAATCAACAACTTAATAATGAGATATAGGGGTTAATTACAATGTATAGATCTGTTTCATTCCCAACTAGGGGTACTCATCAGGTGGAATATTTGGCAACCATGACATTTATATTTTGGTTGTATTATATTTTTGTAAATTACTTCTTCATTTAACACTAATATTCGGTATCAAGAAATGAGAATAAATGATCTTAGCATGCATGATGTGCATACACATATTCTCTTACAAGTCTTATATGACTGACAATGTACTGTTGTTTTATGCTTTGCATTTGTATTACTTATTTGCATTATTATTATTATGACATTTATTTAACGTGAAGACTATGGGCCACGATGGTACGTATGAGATACAGTACCTAAAATCGTTAAAATTAGCCAAAAGCCTACTAATTTCTACTTATTTGCATGTACATTGATGAGACTTTAATATACTTTAATAAACCATATCAGACTATGACAACAGGCTGTTAATTGTTAGCCTTCTCTCACACCTTTTGTGTCATACTGTATAATAAGAACCCAGGTGGTCTGTATATGGTCATGTCAACTTGTAAAACAATTACACTTACACTGTACATGGATTATCCCTGTTATCAACAGGGATTTTCTCCAAATTCTAAAAGCAGCTTTTATTAGTGGCAGGTTACTATAGTAATGAGGGGTGTTCTCATATACAATAAAATAGACAGTTGGCAAATACTACATAGACTTGTATATAGGGAAGAAAATTGTCTAGAAAATAATTATGTTTTTTTTCTCTAAATAAACTTATTATTTCTTTTTTTATTGCAAAATGTTTTACCTGTAGGCTTATCATATCAGTCTACACAGATATAAACCATAGTAGATATAGGGGAATATAGAGACTCATCTTGACATTTTGGAATGAAAAAGACCACCAAGATTCATATTTCCCGGTATTTCCCAGTATTTCCCGGTATTTCCCGGTATTTCCCGCCGTCCTGGGAAATACTCTTATTTCCCGGGAAATTGCCAACCCTGAATTGTGGTGGGCACCCCTTGGTTATGAAGCTGTGAAAGTTTGGTGGTCCTAGGTGGTACAGTACCAAAGAAATGGACTTAAACACGAAAACATAACATTGTAAACGCGAAAAGTTAACATTGACTGCGCGGAAAAAATGGGTCAAGTTCAAAAAAAGGTAACATGTTGGATAGTGATATGTGGTGGGCACCCCTTGGTTATGAAGCTGTGAAAGTTTGTTGATCCTATGTGTTACAGTAACAAAGAAATGGACGAAAACTTAACATTGATTGTGGACGCCGCCCGCCCGCCTGGCTTTCGCCAATCCAATAGCCTGGATTTTTTTTCGAAAAAAATCTGGCTAAAAATGGAAAAAAAGTGTTAAAAAAAAAAGTTTAAAAATTAACAAAAAAATAATGCTGTAGGAGAACAGCATAGCTCGACTACGAGGGTTGTCGATGTACATATAGCTTGACAAACAAGGTGGCTGCGGCCTGCATAAAAACCTTAACCAAGGTTGACTAAAAAACTTAATCAAGGGAAATTAAGTAAGTAATTCAAGGTTAAATGTAGGTCAATGACAGATATAGGTCAGGGGTTATTGATGTACATCACTAGATGAAGTTTTCCAAGTATGGTTGCTGTAGGCCCAGGAGTATTCCATATACAAGGTTGACTAAAAACCTTAACCAAGGGGAAATAACTAAGTAATCCAAGTATAAAAGTAGGTCAAGGTAAAATATAGGTCAGGGATTATTGATGTACATCACTAGGAGATGAAGTTGTCCAAGTATGGTTGATGTAGGCCCAGGAGTATTCCATATACAAGCTTGACTATACAGATTAAGCAAGTAATTCAAGGTTAAATGTAGGTGAAGGTCAAATATAGGTCAGGGGTTATTGATGTACATCCCTATGAGAAAAAGTTATCCAAGTATGGTGTATGTATGCACAATAGTATTCCATATACAAGCTTGACTAAAAGCCTTAACCAAGGTTGACTAAAAACCTTAACCAAGGGGAATAAAGTAAGTAATTCAAGGTTAAATGTAGGTCAAGGTCAAATATAGGTCAGGGGTTGTTGATGTACATCACTAAGAGATAAAGTTGTCCAAGTATGGTTGGTGTAGGGCCAGGAGTATTTCATCTACAAGCTTGACTAAAAACCTTAACCAAAGAGAATTAACATAGTAATTCAAGAGGAAATGTAGGTCAAGGTCAAATATAGATCAGGGGTTATTGATGTACATCCCTAGGAGATGAAGTTGTCCAAGTATGGTGGGTGTAGGGCCAGGAGTATTCCATATACAAGCTTGACTAAAAACCTTAACCAAGGGGAATTAACTAAGTAATTCAAGAGGAAATGTAGGTCAAGGTCAAATATAGATCAGGGTTATTGATGTACATCCATATGAGAAAAGGTTGTCCAAGTATGGTGTCTGTATGCACAATAGTATTCCATGTACAAGCTTGACTAAAAACCTTAACCAAGGTTGACTAAAAACCTTAACCAAGGGGAATTAACTAAGTAATTCAAGAGGAAATGTAGGTCAAGGTCAAATATAGATCAGGGGTTATTGATGTACATCACTAGGAGATGAAGTTGTCCAAGTATGGTGGGTGTAGGGCCAGTAGTATTCCATATACAAGGTTGACTAAAAACCTTAACCAAGGTGTGATGCCGACGCCGACGCCGACGCCGACGCCGCCGCGCCGACGCCGACAACATAAGCTCTACTTATTCTTCGAATAGTCCAGCTAAAAACGAAATATGAATCATTCTTCAAGAACCTGTGAATGAAACCTCTGCTTCAGTAAGACGATTTAGGTAAGACTATTTAGAACATAAAACCTGGATAAATTAACAATTTTGCAAAATGTGCTTGAAACATTGTTACATAACCATGTTCACTAATATAATTAGCAAACACATTAGCAAACATAGTGACACCAAACATGACATTTACTCACCTGCATCTGTTTGACGATGGTCTTTGCTCGTTTGACGGCATTTTTGTGGGTCTGAATCTTCCTCTCTAATCCACTCTTTATCCTGTTGGCATCGACCCGCAGCTGACCCAGTTTGGCTTGGGCCTGTACAGAAAACATAGACAAGGCATACAGATTACCAAATTGCAAAATCACAAATAACTTCCTTTAGAACTACTTCCGGGGCATCATCGGTATGGAAATTGGCACATATCAACACGATGTGCAAACATGGGCAAGACGGTCTGTAGAATTGAAAGTGTTTAACATTTGTATTGATTTCCATCTTAACCCTTTCAACACCACAGACATGTATAGTGGTATTGGCAAAACGTGCAGTTTGTTTGTTTATTGGTGTTTAACGGCCTATCAACAGCTAAGGTCATGTAAGGCCGGGCAAACAGGTTCGATCCCGTTTTAACCTGCTGCATTGGGAGGAAAATCCCAAAATCAGAACGGAATATTTACATCGAGATACAACATATTCAGCCCTGAAATAAGAATAACCTGATCTGGTGCCAGGTCGCAAAACGTGCAGATCCAGATCAGCGTCTCATCAGGATCTGCACTTTTTGCAAGTAATGTTCATATTTTTTTTGAGAACAAAAACACCACCTTTTCATGAATAGTCTGAAAATCATTTTGTGATGATTGGATTGGTTGCAAAATTAACATATCGAAATCCATTCCAGTTACATGTACTTATAGGGGTGAAAATATCTGATTAAAGTGACTGAGGTAAACAAAGACACATGCACACTAAATACACTGTAATGCTGCAAAAGGTCATCAACAAAGATTATGTTCTATTTAGCTTTTGTTGCATTTTTATATAATTTTTTATTGAAATTGACTGTCAGATATAAAACAAGTGAAAAAAGCTCAGGCCATACCCGGGTGAATTTCTCCTCCTGTTCCAGCAGACTCTTCAGCCGTGGCTGCATGTTGCGGTGGATGTCAGAGTATTTCTGCACGGAGTGGACCCACATACAGATCCCCGCGGCCGCCACACTGTGGGTGGTCACCAGGTCCGGCTGGAACAACGGGTCCTTCACCACGTCACAGAGTTTCTCAAACTTATCGTCCGGGATGTTGTCCTTGTCGAAGAATATCATGTCTTGGATGAAGTTGTCTCGTGTCAGGAGAAGTTTGCCATTTTCCCAGCTGGAGATAAAGTAAATAGTACAAAAAAGTTAATTACTTCTTCAACCTTAACCATACTGTTGTTTGGGTTCAGTTAGAATTTACAATTAGTTGGATGGACACACACTAAATATGACATCCATTCAATTGGTTGTACATGTAGTTTTCATAAATGAATCAAAATTGCAAACCTACAAAATTACGCAAGTACCTGATAGAGAGTGTCTTTCCATGATGCCAACCTGAACCGACTCTTATGGTTATTTATCCAACAATGTGTTCTTATAACACCCCGAAGAAACATATAATTTTGCAGTTCATCCTGCAGAACAGTTCTTACTCCTGTGGTTTTTCAAAGAGTAGACGGAGAGCGCATTTATCTGAGTGGTGTGCATATTTCTATGATGCCCAACTGAACAATTGCTTGTGTGGTTAACCCTTACACTGTTGAATAAATTTTGTCATCTGCTGTTTATTTATTTTATTTTTTTCAGCAAAAACATGCTTTGGCAGCACTTGAGAATCATTTCCATTGAAAATTATTCTAAAGGGCTGTCAAACAATGTTTTTATTGAGAAAAGACGACAGCCGACGACAATTTTCTTGCTCAGCGGTCTAAGGGTTAATAAATACCATAAATATCCAATAGTGTGTTCTTATAATACCCCGAAGAAACTATTTAATTATGCAGTTCATCCTGCAAAACAATACTTACTCCAGCGAGCACATGCACCTGATTGGAGGGTATTTCTATGATATCCACTTGAACTTGACTATGATCTTATACCACCTGGAAGAAAACTATTTAATTTTGTAGTTTAATACTTACTCCTGTGGTTTGTCGAAGAGTAGACACAGAGCATTGACGACGTGTTTAACGAGGGCCGGTGGTTCACGGAAACTCTTCACCTCGTCGATGGAGTGACGATCCAGGGCTTCAAGTGCCTCCATAGCTGCCTTGTAGTTCGGGTTTAACTGTAAACATGGCAGCCAATAATAGATGGGGATTACCGTAATAACCATAAATATTCGGACACCATTTGTTTTGGGAAACCCCGAGTTTATCAACAAAAACAAATTGTATCCAAATATAACTGTATATATGACAGACAATAATAGATGGGGATTAACTTTAAATACGACGCACAATAATAGTTGAGGCAGAACTGCAAATACAGAAGAAAAACATAACTACAGTCAAACCTGTGTTAACGACCACCTGGGAATAGCGACCACCTGTCCACAACAGCCAGTTAAAAATCCCTCCGTCCAATTTTGTTCTTTATAAGACCTTGGAATAACGACCACCCCCGAACTGCATCCAACGACCAGCTATTTTCATTCCCACACGGCATTTTTGTATGTGAACAGCGGTCATGTCAAGTTTTTGTCGGCAAAAAAAAATAACACCACAATCGCTGTTTTCCTTTCATCACAATCTGGCCGCTATCATTTGATTTGTAACCGGTCGTATCTAATTAGTCATCGATTACATTCGCATACATTGGCACAACGCTCTTTTGAAAACATTTACCTTTCCCGATATGGTCGGTGTCATTTTGGCGACATTAAACATTTTCCATGAAAAATATTGCATAACTCCATTAACGGTAATTCCCGATATGTATTCCATGTCGTGTATTCCAATAAGCATAATGCAATTCCGCGTAAGTCATAAAACTCCATCATTAGCTGGCAATCTGTGTTAACACGATTCTGATTCGTCTACAGTGACAAGACTAAGACTTCAATTTCACCGCGCTTGTCAAGTGTAAATTTCACAGAGCGGGGCACAAGGCCATATCAAAGATCAATACACGTGGTTGCTGACGTCAGTCACGTAGTCCACACTAGACTGGTACCCCGTCGGATGCGCAGCCTAGCGAAACAATACTACTGGGAACCATACGGTCAGTGACACGACAAACGTGTTTATATGAATTGGGTCTCGACTCCGACAAATCCCGGCTTATTGCATTAGCGGCCAGACCAGGCAGTGGATTCGCGTAGTCAATCCATGGTTTACAATGCTCGCCAATCTCTAATTAAAAACATCAGTAATTACGTCAGCGGACATTGCCAATTCGTCATAGGCTGCTGAAATATTCGGGCTTGATCAGAAAGCAAATAAGCCTGGTGTTCTCTGCCGATTTGGACACCTATCTCGCGTGGGTTACTCGACTTGACACATTCAATGAAATACTTTTGTAACAAAAAAAACACGCGATTTTCACAGGCCCCGCCACATATCGTATATGACCATTATTACTTTCAACTGATGGTGTGAAATTTAGAATAAGAAAACAAAATACTAATGGTCATGCTAATTAAACCACTTACATGTAATTACGACAAGCTATTAAATGTTGCACCAAAGCAACCCGCGGGATATATCTATCATGAAGATAATTACTGCCCTTTGTATATTAATTTCCAAATTGAGGCTGGGCTCAGAACAATAACAACAAGATGACATCACAAAATAAATTGACTATTTTTGCCATTTTCGTGTAATATTTAATTGATAAAAAGCAGATACACTCCATGATCGTGCAATAGCGAATCGTCAGGTGGAAGTGTATACAGCCAAAACGTTTTCTATGCATGCATATAGATTACAATAGAATGCTAAATACATGGCCGACTTTGTTGTGAAACCGGGAAAATGTTTGACCCTTGGAACAACGACCACCTGTCAACAATGGCCACTTTGGCCACTTCCCTTAGCCGGTCGTTGTTCACAGGTTCGACTGTATATCTTAAAGCAAGACATATATTTTATGAGACACAATGTCCTGTGTGGTTCGGTTTAATAATAATACATATATATCTAGATCAGAAATGCTTCAAATTTGATAACAAATCACAAATAAAGAGAACAAGAAAGATCAGACAGAACGCCGCATACTGTATATGTATCAAATTATTAAGGGATAGACATAACTACTAAATATGTCACATTTTTAATCCATCTATTAGTAATACTAGAAATATAAATCTGACATTATTTCAAAATTGTAGACCATTTATTTCCTGGTAATTTGTAGTAGACATGCTATGTAATGGTAAACAGTTAAGAACAAAAGCAGCAAAACAAAATTTAAGTGAATGTGCCAGCATGTCACAAGCATCTGCAACCGATACAATATTTACCATACACAATCACAAAATACACATTCCCAAAATGCAGCCAACACAACACGGCAATCAAGTGATGCAGCAAATATTAACTATACACTATATACATGATCTGATGTGATCTGGTTGATTGATGGTGTCACAACAATCATATCACATACTATCCAATCACATGCAGAATACCACCATATGAGACACGCCATGTGATTTTGTACCTTCGGAAATCTGCATAATTTTATTAAATACGTTTAAAAAAAATGACAATATTTTTCATAAATAAAGTCAAAAGTTGACAAAATTTTCAGAGTACTTGCGGAATTAAATTCCGCCATTTACGGAAAATATTGTAAATTTGTATTTCATGAATTTACGTAGATGTCCGAATCTTTCATTTTGAATTTTGAATCATTTCTACTCATAAGTATATGTTATGAATACTCATTTGAAACATTTCCAGGGAATAGTTCAAATGGTTATCAAAACCAATTGTGTGAATTTACAACATTTAATACTTCAGACAAAACCTAGACAAAGCGAAACTCACTGGTCACCAAAAACTGTCTGAAAATATCAAGATGACAAGTTAAATACTGAACTACAGCAGTCACGAATATGTTCTGTGTATATTATCACATAAGAAACTCGAGACATTCATTTAAACTACTGATAATCAAATGTGTCAGGCTGAGCATCATACTAAGAATCATTTTACACATATCATGAGCAGATCTAAAGAAAATAGAAAATCTGCCTTGATTATTCAGGTTTAATTTTGAACAAGAAACGAGGCAAAGCCACGAAGGCCAGGTTTTTTCCAAGCATGGACACTTGGATAACATAATTATACCCACTTTTTGTAGACTAGATGGCCGTGGCCTGCATGTCGCGCCTTGGGGCGAGGCATGGACACTAACAAAATAGATATAGTAGATGGAAAAACTTTAACGAAAAAACTTTAACCGGACACACGGACGTACGGACGGACGTATGCGAAAATGCCGACGATATCGCGCTTTCCGCAAGCGGGTGCGACAATGATGATAAACACCCATGTGAAGTATGAAGGTAATGGGTGAAGCAGTTGCAGAGACATAGTACACGAAAAAACTTTAACAAGTAATTTGACCTTGACATTGCGCACAGGGGCCGCATGGTTGGGGGTTAGAATGAAAATATGGATGATGATAAACACCCATGTGAAGTTTCAAGATAATGGGCGAAGCAGTTGCAGAGATATAGTATAACGAAAAACTTTTAACCAAAAAATTTAACCAGACGTACGTTAAAAAGTTAACGTTGAAAATGGCTAAGTATGCATGTCGCGCCTTGGGGCGAGGCATGGACACTAAAAAAATAGATATAGTAGATGGAAAAAAATTAACATTGAAAATGGCTAAATCAACTGCGCGGAAAAAACAAGAAACGAGGTAAAGCCACGAAGGCCAGGTTTTTTCCAAGCATGGACACTTGGATAACATAGAGGATATTTGTTTTCTTCAGTGTAAGATCGAATTTTATTTCATCGAGTGGACGAAAAATGTCGGATTTTCACGAGTGGCAAAGCCACTCGTGAAAATCCGACATTTTTCGTCCACGAGATGAAATAAAATCGATCTTACACTGAAGAAAACAAATATTCTATTTCTTTTATGACTATATAACGCCCCTTTTACCGATTTTTGCATTATTTAATTATTTTATGTTCCCGCTAGATACCTCCAGTTTCAGTCGTAACCCGTGGGGTGCCTCAAATCCAAATTTTGTCTTTGACACGCCGCATTACAAAGTAGTTACATTTTTGTGGAGGAGATTTATCACTAACAGAACTATCCCGTGTCTATAGAAGATACTAATTCATATTAATATGAAAAACTGAATACGCTTTAACATAAATTAACAATTCGATGTGTATACTTTATGGATTTTCTACGCAAAAAAAACACCATGGCAACAGCAAAGTGCGGAATAATATGTTACATGATATATAATCATGAATATATAATGAGGCGAGAAAACGGAAAGTGCCGCCATCTTGTATGTTATGTTCATTCCAACTAACGAGAATAGTGTCACAACAAGTTGTTTAACAGTGTTTTTAACAGAATTGGATGCCTGCACACATTCCCTATGGACTGTCGCTGTAGTGCTTTAGTCTTTGACAAGGATCACAGGCGAGGAATGAAGTGGATAATCATATCGTGTTACGAAAACTGATGTCGCCATAATTTTTAGAAACAACGGTCAGAATTCGTGGTATTTTTTTTGGATAGCGACTGGTTCGAAAACGTGAAGCTAACATTTCCGTTGAATGTTGGATGAACAAACAATCCTGGAGAGATGAGAGACTGGTTGGCGCCTTGATTAATAATAATATTCATTCGTGCAACATGTGTAAAGTAGGTGGGTGGGGTGTGTTTTCTCAGATGTTGTATTTTAGATTCTGTTTTTTGTTGGTTACAAAGTATGTCAGAGATGTTTCTTGTTTGCATAAGTGTTCAAATGGCTGCAGTTGTTTAAATAAACTGTTAGCATTTTTTTGTATTATTTGATTTTGTGGCACGCCATCATCGGTCAACTTTTGGATCAGTTTTTATTCTGGCACTGAAAGGAACAATAATAAAATTAATTAATTGTTAATTCTCAAGTTGATTTTCATTATTGTTTGCTCTTTGTGTAGCACTCTGTTTTGATTTTTCAAACTGAAATAACTGGTATGTGGACAAATCTCGGTGTTTTATCTTTCTTTTTGAGACATCCTGTCAAAATGTAGTTGCGAACGGTAACTTGCATTCTACTCTTGTACCATCCGTAGGCTGAGTTATGATTCCACTCATATGTCTTCTCTGCAGAATAGCGAATCGGATCTGACTCGCATTTTAGCAGTTAATTGTGACATATTATTTTCGGAATTTCCATCTGAAAAAAATATTAGTAATAGTATTATAAAAGTAATAATTACTAATAATTCCGAAACAAATTTTACTATTGTAGAAGGTTTACACAATTATTTTTGGCCTTTACAAAAAATGGACTCCATCTTAACTTTTACGTGTTGGAATTTGGCTGCCGCTGACTGGATCACTTGTTGATAATAGCTTAAATTTACTTATCAGATCAACTACATATGTACATTTATGTCATAAGTACTTGAATATGTTAATTATTTTCATAATATTAACACTCATTTCAGTTCAAAAATATATAAAATCTTTCACAATTAACTGCTAAAGTGCGAATCGGACCTGATTCGCTATTCTGCAGAGAAGGCCTATGAGTGGAATCATAACTGTGGCCACGGACGGTGCGGGAGTAGATTGCAAGTTACAGTTCGCAACTAGTTAAATTGAAGATGTTTGTTTACTTATTGCTCTCTGAAAATAATGAAAGTGCACGATGTATTTGGAGGTTATTTTCACCACTAGCATTCAAAGAGTTAAATTTGACATGCTTTTCTCTGACTTCTGTAGCATAGAGATTTAGGATAAATGACAGAATTCTGAAAAATATTTCAGTGTCGCTCTGGTGGAACACAGAACATGTCAACGTTGTCGTACAGGTTGCAAATGTCCGTTCTTGGGGCGACTGTTCTTTTGAATTTAAAGTAGAACAGTTGTGTCGCAAGCATAGATACAAGCACCTGATTCATCACGGAGAATTTCAAGATCAAGAATGAAGATTAACAATTCTAATGGAATTCCATGGATTACACAGAAAATGTCAACGTTGTCGTACAGGTTGCAAATGTCCGTTCTTGGGGCGACTGTTCTTTTGAATATAAAGTAGAACAGTTGTGTCGCAAGCATAGATACAAGCACCTGATTCAGCACGGAGAATTTCAAGATCAAGAATGAAGATTAACAATTATAATGGAATTCCATGGATTACACAGAAAATGTCAACATTGTCGTACATGTTGAAAATGTCTGTTCTTGGGGCGAGTGTTCTTTTGAATATAAAGTAGAACAATTATGTTACAAACATAGATACAAGCACCTGATTGATCACAGAGAATTTCAAGATCAAGAATGAAGATTGCTGGATATTTTAAGATATTCAATTCATCAAGTTTTATTTGTTATTTTGATTGCCATTAATCTTTTTTTACTAAACATGCTAAATGTTGGGCAATGGTGTTATTTGAGGGTCCTCATGTTTAATTCGTATCTATTTGCGAAAGCAAATTGTCCAGTTCCACGATTTCCTCCTTCCTCCTTCGGTAGCAGATAACAAATGTTGCTCGATGCGCGCATCCAGCAAGGGAGCTAATCGCCGGTGTACAAGGGACATAATCATGCAACTACTAAAATTCCCCAGTTGGGCGGGGCCTAATTTAGTTTAAACATAGTTTATTCCATATAAGTACAATGGGCGGAGCCTAAGAAAGTAGTTCGGCAAAGCAGTGAGTTTTCGAAATCGATATTTCACGGCGAATCTGGTATTTCACGGGTGTAAGATGGATTTCAATTTCACTGGTAAAACACGGTAATTCATGGATAGTCATTAAAGAAATAATTATACCCACTTTTTGTAGACTAGATGGCCGTGGCCTGCATGTCGCGCCTTGGGGCGAGGCATGGACACTAAAAAAATAGATATAATAGATGGAAAAACTTTAACGAAAAAAGGACACACGGACGTACGGACGGACGTATGCCAAAATGCCGACGATATCGCGCTTTCCACAAGCGGGTGCGACAATGATGATAAACACCCATGTGAAGTATCAAGGTAATGGGTGAAGCAGTTGCAGAGATATAGTACACGAAAAAAAACTTTAACAAATAAATTCAAAGTAATTTGACCTTGACATTGCGCACAGGGGCCGCACGGTTGGGGGTTAGAGTGAAAATATGGACGATGATAAACACCCATGTGAAGTTTCAAGGTAATGGGCGAAGCAGTTGCAGAGATATAGTATAACAAAAAAAGTTTTAACCAAAAAATATAACCAGACGTACGTTAAAAAGTTAACGTTGAAAATGGCTAAGTCAATTACGTAGAAATAATAGGTGAAGGTAAAAAAATGGTCACATGTTGGATAGTTGTATGTGGTAGGCACCCCTTGTTTATGAAGCTGTGAAAGTTTGGTGGTCCTAGGTGGTACAGTACCAAAGAAATGGACTTAAACACGAAAACTTAACATTGTAAACGCGAAAAGTTAACATTGAAAATGGCTAAGTCGACTGCGCGGAAAAAATGGGTCAAGTTAAAAAAAAAGTAACATGTTGGATAGTGATATGTGGTGGGCACCCTTTGATTATGAAGCTGTGAAAGTTTGGTGGTCCTAGGTGGTACAGTACCAAAGAAATGGACTTAAACACGAAAACTTAACATTGAAAACGCGAAAACTTAACATTGAAAATGGCTAAGTTGATTGCGCGGAAAAAATGGGTCAAGTTAAAAACAAGAAACGAGGCAAAGCCATGAAGGCCAGGTTTTTTCCAAGCATAGACACTTGGATAACATAATTATACCCACTTTTTGTAGACTAGATGGCCGTGGCCTGCATGTCGCGCCTTGGGGCGAGGCATGGACACTAAAAAAATAGATATAGTAGATGGAAAAACTTTAACCAAAAAACTTTAACCGGACACACGGACGAACGGACGGACGTATGCCAAAATGCTGACGATATTGCGCTTTCCGCAAGCAGGTGTGACAATGATGATAAGCACCAATGTGAAGTATCAAGGTATTGGGTGAAGCAGTTGCAGAGATATAGTACATGAAAAAACTTTAACAAAAAAATTCAAAGTAATTTGACCTTGACATTGGGCACAGGATCGCGCTTTCCGCAAGCAGGTGTGACAATGATGATAAGCACCAATGTGAAGTATCAAGGTATTGGGTGAAGCAGTTGCAGAGATATAGTACACGAAAAAATAACTTTAACAAAAAAATTCAAAGTAATTTGACCTTGACATTGGGCACAGGATCGCGCTTTCCGCAAGCAGGTGCGACAATGATGATAAACACCCATGTGAAGTATCAAGGTATTGGGTGAAGCAGTTGCAGAGATATAGTACACGAAAAAAACTTCAACAAAAAAATTCAAAGTAATTTGACCTTGACATTGGGCACAGGATCGCGCTTTCCGCAAGCAGGTGCGACAATGATGATAAACACCCATGTGAAGTATCAAGGTATTGGGTGAAGCAATTGCAGAGATATAGTACACGAAAAAACTTTAACAAAAAAATTCAAAGTAATTTGACCTTGACATTGGGCACAGGGGCCGCACGGTTGGGGGTTAGAATGAAAATATGGATGATGATAAACACCCATGTGAAGTTTCAAGGTAATGGGCGAAGCAGTTGCAGAGATATAGTATAACGAAAAAGTTTTAACCAAAAAACTCTAACCAGATGTACGTTAAAAAGTTAACGTTGAAAATGGCTAAGTCAATTACGTAGAAATAATAGGTGAAGGTAAAAAAATGGTCACATGTTGGATAGTTGTATGTGGTAGGCACCCCTTGGTTATGAAGCTGTGAAAGTTTGGTGGTCCTAGGTGGTACAGTACCAAAGAAATGGACTTAAAACACGAAAACTTAACATTGTAAACGCAAAAACTTAACATTGAAAATGGCTAAGTCGACTGCGCGGAAAAAATGGGTGAAGTTAAAAAAAAAGTAACATGTTGGATAGTGATATGTGGTGGGTACCCCTTGATTATGAAGCTGTGAAAGTTTGGTGGTCCTAGGTGGTACAGTACGAAAGAAATGGACTTAAACACGAAAACTTAACATTGTAAACGCGAAAACTTAACATTGAAAATGGCTAAGTCGACTGCGCGGAAAAAATGGGTGAAGTTAAAAAAAAAAGTAACATGTTGGATAGTGATATGTGGTGGGTACCCCTTGATTATGAAGCTGTGAAAGTTAAAGTTTGGTGGTCCTAGGTGGTACAGTACGAAAGAAATGGACTTAAACACGAAAACTTAACATTGTAAACGCGAAAACTTAACATTGAAAATGGCTAAGTCGACTGCGCGGAAAAAATGGGTGAAGTTAAAAAAAAAAGTAACATGTTGGATAGTGATATGTGGTGGGTACCCCTTGATTATGAAGCTGTGAAAGTTTGGTGGTCCTAGGTGGTACAGTACGAAAGAAATGGACTCAAACACGAAAACTTAACATTGATTGTGGACAGCGGGCCTGGCTTTCGCCAATCCAATAGCCTGGATTTTTTTTCCAAAATCCTGGCTAATGAGATTATTTTGCCAATATTTCACACAAGTTAAGGAACACAGATATAAGGAAATTGATGTTTGGATCACAAAAATGTGACAAGGCTTATTTTGATCTATTTTCATAGAATCTGACATTTGTGCATAAACGAAGGTTAAATACAATGTATTGCTGTCTATAATGTTAATTACAAAGCTAATATATAATGTATCTAACTAAACAGCACAATCTGTTACTTGTCCATTTTTATCCACCCCTCAACAATGAAGCAATGCCGATATCAATGTTCGATGGAAACGACCAACATTAGTATGCATTGTTACACCGTCAATATCGCTGACTCAGTTGCCTTCTGCAGTTTATTTAAATATTTATCCACTAGTAAATCATGTTCAGTTTCGGCCAATCTAATTGTATGATTTTTTGGACAAATTTGTAAAATGTGCTCAGAAAGTTTTATAAACACATGCCCGGTTTTCAAACAGTTTTGTCGACAATATATGACCGCCATATTGAAAGTATTAAATAACAAATACATGTTATAACATATAAAATGTACATGGACTTCATACAACATACAAAATCACATTCTTACGAGAAAGAATTTGCGATTACGACTCTTTTTGGCCTCTGCTGAATTCATAATCTGTTAATGAAATACAAGTAATAAACAGCCTCTTTTAACCCATTGCATTCGGAATACCCGGTACACATTTACGGGTATGAAATTTGTTAACATTTTATTTTTTTTTATATTTCTCAATTAAAGTATATGTTGTGACCACTCATTTGAACTGTCTTGACGAGACAGTTCAAATGGTGGTCATGACATATATCTAAGAAAATTCTCAATAATTTTATTGAGAATTTTCCACAAACAAAATAACGTATCCTCAGCATGAAATGAGTTAACCTGTTTTTATGCAGGATACAGATACATAGGTCTCAAAATGTTGAATTCATTATTATCTATTTCTGTTATTTCTACTCTACAGTATATGCTGTTACCACTTATTTTAACAGACTCGGTGAGACACTTTAAATGAGTTGTAACAACTTATACTTTAGAGTCAAACTGAAGAAAACATTAGCATGAAATGGTTA
The DNA here is from genome assembly GCA_029237695.1 of Conchocele bisecta. Classification (NCBI taxonomy): domain Eukaryota; kingdom Metazoa; phylum Mollusca; class Bivalvia; order Lucinida; family Thyasiridae; genus Conchocele; species Conchocele bisecta. Next base: position 32,904,615 of record CM055281.1, read on the forward strand.
ATGATAAAACTCTCTTGTTCATGGTCATAAGAAAACATAGTGACAAGTAAACAGCTGAAATGTAATTTACTGTGGTTTCATTAATTTTCGTCACAATCAAATTTCGTCATTGTGCCCTAAAATACATATTCGTCAGGACGTAAATTCACCAGGCGAGTTTGCTAAAATTGCAGTTTCCTCAGGTTCGAAATTCGTCACGTCGGCTTCAAAAAATGTTTGCTTATCAGCACGTTTGTATGCTTAGCCTCTTTTTGAATACAGTTACCTTGTTATCGGTTGGTGACCTTTCGGCGACCTTAGCAAATCCTGGTTATTTTCAATGACACATATTGCATACCGGTTCTTTCCGATATGTCGGCTGTGTCGTATATTCCAATAGCCACAGATCTACGTTAATCCCATGTAAGATATGAAAATCTACAAATAGTTCTCAATTAAAAAATATCCTAGGCATGAATTTACGATGCTCAGCTTTTATTTACATGATGCTGATTAGTCTACAGTGACAAGCCTATCTGTCAGTCTGCAGACTTCAAACAGATGCCGCTCTCGTCAATTTTGAGAGTGTAAATGTCGTGCAGTGGGCACAGTTATATCAAAGATTAACACATGCTATTCGTGACGTCATTCACGTATGCGACATGGCTTACCGGGCTGCTAGCGGACAAATCCCGGTTTATTGCATTAGCGGCCAGTTTAGGCCAAAAGTAGTTTGCAAATTCGCGTAGTATATTCATGGTTTACAGTGTTTTCCAATCATTCAATAAATCGGCAGACATTATGATTTGGTTATTAAATACCAGTGTTCACGCCTGACCATGATTTACATTGATCAGAAAGCAAATAAGTCTGAGGTTCTTGGCTGGTTTGAACACCTGGGGCCCCTTTCACTAAACTTTGTATGACTAAGAATTCCGTAAGTACAAAATTGAATTATTGTTCAATTACTGGTATTTTCCCCACGGTTTTCTTATAATTTAAAGAAAATATGACAGTTATTAATTAAATGGGGTGACAAGAAGAATGGTTTATAGCTATTATCTGAGTTCATTATATTCATCAAGGATGTAAATTCATCATCCAGGAAATTAATTAAACCACGGTATATGTTACACAGCAATAGATAATGCTAGTGCTGTGTTACATAAATATTACATTTCAGATATGAAACTGGCATAGTCAAATACCTTGAATATTGCACTAAACAGAGTAGCAATGGCTGAAATGTTGTAAGCAGTGTATGTACAGGTAATGTAGCCAATACAAATACAATCGGGTGCAGCTGTAGCAGTACTAAAACTGTAATCATATATTCAAGTCAAACTTTATAATTCAACCTTTCCAGACAGGAAACACTTTCTGGCATCTGTATTTCTCAACACTTTTCTATTATAACTTGCTTAAATAGAACTTTGGAATGACTTTAAGGCCATAAAAAAGTCTTCTAGTCTCGTTCTCAGACACAGAGATTGCGCAATGTGGCGTGGAAGGGCAAATTTTTTCAATATATTTTTTTTCTGTTTGAGATGTTTGTCGCTGACTTTTTTCAAGTCACCAGATGCATATAAGTTCTATAAAGTTACTATTGTGCAAAATCACCAGACTTTGATCAGACATGATTGGATTTAACATATGTTTGCATGGTAATGTTTTGTTTTTGATCATGTGGCGAATTTACAACACAATTTTATTTCTCCATGACAATAAAATGCTTGACGCGCAGGGATTTTTCTGATGCGGCGATATTTGAGAACCAAAGAACTTTTTGTTATGGCCTAATGTTCACTTCGACAGATTTTACTGTTTATAGATATTAATCTGAAAGCAAGGAAAATTCAGATGTCTGGAGTTGTATCCCACCTAAATAGGTTATAAATGTGCACACATGCCGTCATGTAGTCTACCTACGCCCATACTGTGTCGAAACCACGCAACCTCTGATACATACATACCGGTACTCCCAAATTTAGTTCATCATTAACCCTTAGAATGCTGGGAACCGAAAATTGTTGTCTGCTGCTGTTGCTTTATATTTGTCTTCTTGTCTCAATAAAAACATGATTTGACTGACAGCACTTTAAAATCATTTCCATTGGAAATGATTCGAAAGTGCTGCCAAAGCATGTTTTTGATGAGAAAAATAGAAAATAATTTGTAAACAGCAGACGACAAAAATAAATTCAGCATTGTAAGGGTTAACTTCATTATCATCAACTTTATTTATGACACACAATTGATTACTGTCCCACGTTTTGCTGCCGACGAACTTTTGGGTATTAAACACATTAAATCCCAAAAATATTTAAATGTAAGTACAACATCAATAACAAAAGTCACCCTCCCCAAAAATAATTATTTGATGAATTTCCATCAAATATTGATTTTATTTTTAGATATGAACCGATTTTCAAAATCTAACTTTCGTTTTCTTAATCCAAGCTTATAGTCTAGGAGCTCAGGGGGGTTCTGTGTGCGTGAAAGCGACAGAAGGTTTCTCTTCGGATTCTTACTCTGCAACACCTCACAAGCAAGAATCGCGAGGGTGGATATGCCAAAACAAGTAGACGAATGCTGTGGCGGCCATTTTCCAAGATGGCCGCTATAGATTTGGAAATTGTTTTTAAATACAATTTATTTGATCATACGTAGATTTATGTGAGCAATAAAAAGCGATATATGCAATTGGTAAACACGTAATTAAATATGCATTATATTCCTTGAAATTAAGCACACAATCATATTGAAAAATACAAAATGGCCGTCAAAATTGATTGAAAAATTACCATATCCCACCATATCCACTGGCGCTAATTGCTTATTTTACTGTACGTATGTGGATTTATGTATATTAACATACATATCAACAATATTGTGTAATATCAGACGTATACGCACTGTTACTTTGACCTAACGTAGTATAAAAGCCACCATACAACGTTCCCATTCGACGATTTCGAAAACCTACCGCACTTCCATCATCACAATCTATGCCATGGAGTGCCAGCAATTCAATTTGGACGCGCGAAGAGCTACCTGTGAAGTCAGTAGGATTCGTCCCAGTTCTTCCATCACCAATAACACAATACGACAGTGTGTATACCGCCATAAAGAATATGCAGGACATACTAGGTCAACTTGTCCAATCTGAAATACCACTATATTGTGACGAGAAAGTAGTGAAAGAAATCCAGCTCATCCGCCCAGATGAATTTCGTAACATAGTTCCAATAATTGGATCATTCCACATGGTTAAGGTTCTTCTAAATTGTGCCGGAAAATACCTGAAAGGTAGTGGAGCTAACACTATATGGCTTGAAAGCTGGGTGTTCGGTCCAACGATCATTGAAAACTCGGTTCTCAGTGGAACACACTATGCACGGTCATTAGTCGGTATGCAATTACTCTCAGAAGCAATGCAGAGATTGTTGTATTTTGAGTTTTTCAACCAGAACGGCGTTCAGAAATACGGCCCTCAGCTAGCTACATTAGCCAATCTCAAAGAGGCTGTTGCTACAAAGGACATATACAAGAGTAAGGATGATCTACAATTATTTGTAGAGCAATCAACACAGATGATAGCCGTTCTGAAGATATTCATTGAAACACAGAGTGGGGAAAATGACAATTTCAAGTTTTCGACTCAATTCATTGAAATAGTGTCGCTCATACATGACGTCCTCCGAGCAGATAGGGAGGGAAACTGGTATCTTCGCATTGATGGCGTGCAGCGCGCCCTATCTATGTTCGTCGCATTTGACTCCGTAAACTATCTCCGCTGGCGCTCACTATATCTGGAAGATATGAGGAAATTACCACATACTGCGCCAGCCGTCCACAGGAAATTCATCAAAGGAGCGTTTTCCCATAAACAAACACCAGTAAATTTCAAGTCCGTTGATGGAGATCAGCTACTCGAGCAGACAATTAACCGCTCCCAGAAAAGTTTGTCCAGCATTATTGGCAATACACGACCAGAAAACCTTTGTAGCACAGTGGGAGATAATATACCATGAAATGTTAGCGGTTAGCAAAACACATCGCCGGCTATGCGGTACAGAAACCAATGTGCATGAGTCAATAATTAATCACGAGCTCAGCAACGCCGCAACGAGCCGCAACGAGAAACACGTTCAAGTTATGGTACGAAATCAGGACAGACATGTTACAATGCATAGAAATCGGTCAAAAGAAGTACTCACACTTCAAAAAAGAGCGGTTCATTGGACACAATGTTCGCCTGAGTGGTACTATACATAGATCCAATATTAAGACGATGAAATCGATTCATGACAAACCAAAACAGGGACCTTCAAAGAAGAAGCTGCAGCAGAAAGAAGGAGTAACAGAACGCAAGATCGCCATAACTACAGCTCGTGGGCCCACGACCGACGAATTGCTTCTGTATGTCATCGTTCCGTCCAAAATGTTATTTGATGATAACAGACTGATCACCAAACCGGAGAAGCATATGCTACTTAAGGAGCTGGAAAACACATGTACAAGGTCGACTACAGCTATGATTCTCGGACTGCAAACGGACTGACATGCATCGTTGATTTGATGACCAACATGAGGAGAGTCCGTACAAAGAACCTTTCAACATTTGACGAATTATGCGAAAACTTCACAAATATGATAGATAAAACAGCACACACGTCACAAAGAACGGACTTTGTCATGGACTCGTACAAGGCTGACTCAATAAAGGATTCTGAGAGACAACGCCGGATAAAGGTTCGACCAATAGAACTCGCGTCCATAGGAGAAGAGACACCGCTACCTGTAGACATGGATACATTTTTGCCTTCCGGCAAGAACAAATTGGCTCTTGAAAGACTGATGTATGAACACATATCAGCGTCAGCAATAGCTCATCCATCAGACGTCCAGACAGTGGTCAGTCAGATATATGGTAGTAATAACTGTCCTTGTCTTGAAGTGCAGCAAGGTGTGAAACGAGAACGGCCACAACTTGAATCGAATATAGACGAAGCAGACGGGCGAATTTTTCCTCATATCATGGATGCAATAGTCAATGGATCATCGAATGTTTTAGTACTATCAAATGACACAGACGTCATAGTTGGCATTCGTACATATGCATTGGAGCAGTTGTGGGTTAGAGCAGGGTTATCAGACATAATTCGCTATATCCCACTTCACGTAATGTCCGAACGAATTGGGCCTGTTGTAAGTGCAGTATTGCCTGCAATACACTGCCTCATGGCTGTGACAGTACGATCGAGGTCGGAACAAAACCTGCAGCAGTGAAATGTGGTGCAGTTTCTCTCCTGACAAACTTCGGAAAGCTCCTTCACATACAAAGTCACTCGTTAGTCTGTGCTGAAGCATACTTGGTACAAGTCATGAAACGTGGAACATCCTGCAAAAATGTCACAGCGTTGAGGCAGGAAATGTACAACCACAGTAAAGGGAAAACTATGGAACTGATACCACCAACAAGTACTGGCATACGACCCCACCTGCTTCGAGCATCGCTGGCAACCTACCACATGACCCATGTCCTGGACAGTACGAGGCAAGATCCAGATCCACAGGAGTTTGGCTCCTACATTGAAGACGGCCTTCTGTTACCAGTCAGAAAGGCAAACAATTGACCTGCTAGCATAACCACTACGTGCACATGCTGCAAGTGTGCTCGATCGACATGTCCCTGTCGTGAAGCTGAAGTGTCATGTTGCCGGTTTTGTAAATGCCAAAAGAATGTGTCTACCAAATGCCAAAACCTTATTCAGAAGAACTGAAAATAAACAATAAACTATCTCGCATAGTGCATACCGCATTTGATATGTAATGTAATGTTAATGAAAATCGGTAACATTTGGTAGCAATTGGTATCATGAATGCGAATCTTCACTTCTAATATAACCAAATTAGGGCATACATTTTGTAACACATTGAGGTCCATTGATATTGCATATATATGAGCCGCCAGTTGAGGAAAAAAGCACCTTACAACATTTGCAACACTTCTAGATATCATTAATTCCATAATCTTCCACGGAGTTATTGATTTCAATCGTATTGAGCTTGGCGGTAAGACTACGTTGCTGATTGAATGGCGAACATCGTATGCCTTGATCAGACTACGCGGATGTGCAGCCTGATCTGGTACTTTGCCGGTCGCAGATATAGTAAGATTCCTTTTCTCACCCGGGGGGCCAAGTAAACTACCAAACGGTACTTTTAGTTTGTTGAGGGTTTGGCAGCCATTTTGTAATAATGTCATAGTAACTTCTGGATACAGCGTTCCAGGCAAAGTATGTATGCAACAAGGCATTTGCATTCATTCAGTTAGGCGCTGTTCAAATACATTTGTGAATCAATACATCTTATTTTCATATAGTATCCAAAATATGGCGGCCATTTTGAAAATTGGCCGCTACAGCCCACGGCTACATTTTTAGCATGTTCACCCTCGCGATTCTGGTTTAGGAGGTAGATAAGATTAAGAATCTGAAGAGCAGCCTTCTGTCACTTTCACACACAAAAAAGCACCCAAAACCACGAAAACCCATTACACAGGAAACAAGTCATTTATTCGTTAAAAATAAACATGTGTATACGTCTGACATCGCGTAATATGTTAATAAGTCAATATATATGTTAATATTCATAGTGCAACATACGTACAGTAACCTAAACAATTAGCGATTGTGAATATGATCGGATATGGTAGGTTTTCAATCATTTTTGGCAGCCATTTTGTGTTTTTCAAAACAAGTTTGAGCCGAATGTAAAAGAATATGATGCATATTTAATTATGTGTTTATCAATGACATATATCGCGTTTTAGTGTTCATGCAAATCTACTTGAGATAAAATAAATCGTATTTAGATATAGTTTCCAAATCTATGCGGCCATCTTGGAAAATGGCTGCCACAGCATTCGTCTACCTTTTTGGCATGTCCACCCTCGCGATTCTTGCTCGTGAGGTGTTGCAGAGTAAGAATCCGAAGAGAAACATTATGTCGCTTTCACGCACACAGAACCCCCCTGAGCTCCAGGACTATTAGTTCAAATCCAAGCTATATAACTAGGTTTCGGAGTCAATTGGGGGAGGGTGACTTTTTTGTTATTGATGAAAAAGTACTTATATAATATTTTTAAATTTAATGAATTGGCAGGTTGAAACTGTCCTTGGAAAATCAAATCTCGTAGCAGCGTATGTTTATGCCAAATGGTCGAATGGATAGTTATGTTGTGCTTAGCCAAATGGTTACACGAAATTCATATGGACTATATTCACAAATATACTGGTAACACAAGATCAATGACTTGCAAACACTTGCATTTCGTCACAGATGTACACTCACTATTAGTGTGTTAATCTAGCCGAAGCCCCAGTGTTATTTATAAAATGTTTTGAGAACTTATTTGAAATGTGAACTCGAAATCAAATGGGTTGATTGGCTGAGTTAGCTGGCTCATTCAAATGCTTCAGTTTCAATTAAATGTATCAGCATTTAAGCAGTTGCTTGTCGCCAAAAAATACATTGTCCTTGGCGTGCGAGAAGAGCAAAGGAAATACAAGTCATACAGTTAATATTGTAACACATAGTGGTTTGTGGGTTTATGTTACCAAAATGCTTGCAAACATATTGAACAGTAAGCAAATTCAAGTCTATACGACGCCTTACATGTTTATCTGGGTTTGTGGCCAGTACTTTTTGCACTTTTTGGTTCCTGTTTCGCTAAAAGTGAACATCAAAATAATTATGGAATAAACGTGTCAAACCTGGAACCAGTGCTATGCTTACCTGTGGATTATAAAATTCATGAAACTTTGTAGTAACCCATTAGAGACTGTATACAATTATAGAAGTATGAAAGTTTTGGGAAAAAAATCTCTATTTTCTTTATTTCGTTTTGAAAGTATATATTGTTACCACTCATTAGAACCGTCTCAACGAGACGGTTCAAATGAGTGGTAAAAATATATACATTTATGGAGTAATAACAAAATATCGTATCCTTAGATTGACATGGGTTAATATAATGTAATATCTGTAACAGTCGCTAAGAAATACCGCCTTATGGTGTTTTTGACAAATGTAGGCCCATATCAGCCTGCACATCCTTGCAGTCTGATCAGGATCTGCACTGGTCACCATTCCATCATTGAAACCTATCATGCTTCGACTGAACAGTATAGTCAAACGCATTTTTGTCATAAGACAACACAACGTATAGCGAACCATCTACCCCAGGTTGTATGGTGTAAAGGGGTTCCTCTTTATAACAAGTGCATATTTTGTCGCCCAAAAATCTATAAAAAACACAAAACCTGATATTCAACAACCTGTACGAACCAAAATGTTCTGGCTTTGTGCAGTGCATACCATCTCCAACCTCAAAATTGCCAACCCACATATCACCTTCACACTAACCCAAATTTTCTGGCTTTTGCACGGTGCGACTGCGCAAAAGGCAGAAAACTTGGGTTACCTTCGTACATGTAGGTACCTTATACTGGGAGTGGGTATAATAATCCACAAACATACTGTCTCGCCGCAACATTCTATTGGCCTAAATATGCATTTGGTAAAGATGAGATATAGAGTGTATTGCATAAAACTGGCTTTTTCAGTGTATTAAACCATACTACACTAGTTAAATTATGTAGAGAGACTGCTATGGAAAAAAGCTAGATGATCAAAAATTCTTCAACTAGAGCAAGTGAGCAGAGGCTCATGGATACTCCCGGCCGCCATGATTATGAAGTTTGAAGTTAATCCGACTTACCGTTGCAGAAATAATGGGTACTCGACACAAATGGGATGAATACACAGAAGGACGGAATTACAAGACCTCTATACCCCTTGACATACATGCCGGGGGTATAATGAATGATGCTATACTTATGCAATAAACACTGAAAATTTAACACAAAATTTATTAAACTTGTGAATGATTTCATGAGAACACTCTATGTAGTCTCGTTTCTATTCAAAATAGAGAAGAGGCTCACGGATAATGCTGGCCGCCGCCTGGACGGACAAACAAAAACTTTAACGCAAATTCTGTAGAAACTTCAACATAATTTGGCCTTGACCTTGGTCATGGGGGCCATACGGGTGGGGCGGGGAATGAAACTGTGGATGATAAACATGTATGTGAAGTTTCAAGTCTGTGAATGAAGTGGTTAGGAAACTATGGAGCACTGAAAACTTTAATACAAATATGGACGGACAGATGGACAAACGGACAGATGGAATTATGATAACTATATACCCTGGACATACTTTGTATGCCAGGGATATGAAGTGAATATGAAACTGATGTTCCATGAACAATTAATATGTGGCTGTTACAGGAGAAATGGGTTTTGCAACCAGTGTAGATCCAGATCAGCCCATCCACACAGTCTGATCAGGACCTGCACTGTTCGCCATTCCATCAAAAAACCACCCATCATCTTCTAACAAGTAATATAGCTATCAGGCTACATGAGTGTGCTATTTGATCAGGGGCTACACTGATCACACATCCCATAAACCCCATTTCTCCACTCACAGCCACATATAGAGATGGGACCTCGGTTTCAAGTCTCATCTAAAAGAGGTATTGTGGGGTACGTACCTTATCGAACTCGGACTGTGCATCCCTGCGTAGGGATTCCAGGGGCCCCTGAAGCCTCTCTATCAGCTGCTCCTGCTCCTTACATCTGTCCAGGGACTGGAGAAGTACACAGATCAAATAGACAGCAAGGTCATATACAGATAACGGGAATGCATAATGTCCAAGACAAACTTGGCCGACATACAATTTTCAAGTCAAGGGTGTTTTTTTGCTGTTTCTACAGCAGTTATTCGACAAGCAAGTATTTCCCAAATTTCATAAACAAATTTCAGATTAATTTATGAAAGATAATATTTTCCCAAATTTATTTAAAATACCGTGAAAATTCTAAAATTCCATGGATAGAGGTTGTGTTCCCAAAATGACAGGAGAAAAAATAAGTTTCCTGTCATTTTGGAAAAACGAGCCATACAGAAGCAGAACGCAAATGTACTCTGCCTAGACATGACCAATTGTGTCGGACATACAAAAGTCTGAGGGGAGCGTACCGCAATGTAGGCCTGTTTCTGCAGCTCGACCTGCTCGACGAGATCCTTGATCTCCTCGACGGCCCCCTTGTGTCGCGGACTTAGGTCGGACACCTCGCGCTTGTACTGGTCGATGCTACCAAACGCCTCGTTCACCTTGCCCAGCGCCTTCTCCTGCTTCACAATGTTCACCTGCAATATCAGCATGTATGTGATTTACGTCTGTGTCTAAACTTTTATGCCATATCCGTAACATGAAAAAGAAATTTTTGAGACATACAATTGTATTTGCGTCGCATACTTGTTTGCATGATGGCTACTGACATTACAGCCAGCATGTTCACCTGAAATAACGGGTATCAGTATCATATTTATTCTAATAGTAACCCCCTCTCTAATAGTAGCCACCCCCCCTCCTCTCCCATATTTGCATTCTAAATATATTATTTTCATATACTGAAGACTTTGTCCCCCCCCCACCCCCCCCCCCCCCCACGCCCTCTCTCATATTTGCATTCTAAATATGTTATTTTCACATACTGAAGACTTTGTTTTAAATGGCTTTTGTATGTGAAAATCACACATGTTTATCCTATTTTCCACGTTTTGATCCCCACGAATTGCATAGCCCCTGGGGCGTTTATTAGAATAAATACGGTATATCACATAACAAGCTGCTCATTGAATGAGTACATGCTGAGGAGGTTCACCTCCAACTAGAAAATGTGTTCATAGAACACGGATGCCCCACATATCGCTTTGATAATAAATGAGACCAAATTTACCCGAGCGTTAAAGTTTCGTGACGGACGGACGACGGACGGACGGGACGGACGGACAAGGGTAACACTAAATGCCTCCTCCACTATCGTGGTGGGGCATAATAATGGGCTGTGTGCGATTGTGTGGGTTGTATGTCTGTGTGATAACAATTATGGTTTATTGACTGTGCATGGAGAAATATGCATCTTTAATGGATATATTTTGTGACTTTAGTAGAAAAAAAGGAGCAAATACTTCCCATATATAACCTTTACTTTTATGTTATATCCGATCCTGTGAAAGTGATTTGTAATATACTAGTACTTGCTTGAATGACGACAGTTAATGTTGACAATACGTACACATTATCTGCATCACAACTAGCATTAAATAATGTGTAACATGAAGTGTGTCCAGAGCTCCAGTTAAGGTGCGCAATGTCTTCAATTTGTGGTGAAATTTTCTTATTTCTTCACCCAAAATGGCAAGTTGGGAGTCCTTCAGAATCGTCTCATCGTCCCCAAATTACGCACCTTAACTGGAGCTCTGGTGTTATATGGAAAGATATTGTGCACTCTAGCTGGCAGTAGTAAGTGAATGGAATGAAAGTACAGTGGAACGTCTCTAAACCGGACACGCCGGGGACCCAATTGTGTTTAATTTAGATGGATTCTGCTGCAATTTATTTCATTGCTGCATCTGTTCATGATTGAAAATGATAGAAAGTGTTCATGGAGTGCTTAATTACAATGGAACCTCTCTAAAGCGGACACGCCGGGGACCTGATTGTATTTAATTTAGATGGACTTTGCTGCAATTTATTTCATTGCAATTTAGATGGACTTTGCTGCAATTTATTTCATTGCTGCATCTGTTCATGATTGACATTGATAGAAAGTGTTCATGGAGTGTTTAATTACAGTGGAACGTCTCTAAAGCCGACACCCTGGGAACCTCCCAGGGTGTCCGGTTTAGAGAGGTTCCACTGTATAGGAATGCAATGCGTTCAAACACAGGCTGGAATACACCCCTGTATGGGGAAGCTTTGCAAATGGAGAATTGAATCTAGAGCAAGTTAACAGGGGCAGTAAGAATATACTGATCACTCTTACAGTAAGCTCATTGTATCATGTCAAATCACATCACAGTCACTACATACATCCTACCTTTTCTGTTTTAACAATATATGCTGATGTGATCCTGAATATGTGCACAAATTCCATGAATGTGAGTGGGGAGAAAAATCTCAGCGGCTCCTTCTGATGGCAGTATTGCCGTTCGACAGCAATCTTGGCGGACAGGTGGATGTACGCCATCGCCTTACTCAGCATGTCAAGTTGCTCCAGACGTCTTGTCTGGTTCCAGGGAATCACCACCTGTGATGCAGATTTAAATGGTGAAGTGAAAGGGGTCATTGTTCCAGCAACAGCTAAGGTCACTCAGGCCTAGAACAAGAGTTGTCAGAAGACAACGAAGCTCGCCTGTTGGCAGCCTTCACTCAAACTTGGCACAGTTGCATAAAAAACATGAATATTATATAATGTGCCAAGTTTCTGACCTTGACCTTGGGGAAAGGGGTGGGTCATGGATTTGCTATAGCATGATAGAGTATCATCAGATGAATAGGGTTGGGTGGTGGGTCATGGATTTGCTACAGCATGATAGAGGGTCATCTGAGGAATGCATGTGTGAAATATCAAGGCGTTCCATGAAAGGAAACAGATGTTATAAGACATTTACCCCAACATTAAGTTTATGAACATTAAGTTTATGAATGTGCTAAGTTTGTGACCTTGAACTTGGGGTAAGGGTTGGGTGGTGGGTCATGGATTTGCTACAGCATGATAGAGGGTCGTTTGAGGAATGCATGTATGAAATAACAAGGTGTTCGATGAAAGGAAACAGAAGTTATAAGACATTTACCCCAACGTACGGTTGTATGCCATAAGCTCTTCTGCACGAACAGGCGAGCTAAAAACTAAATGGCCGTGGCTCGCATGTCGTGCCCGCCGAGGCTTTGATAGTAATACTGAACAAGAAACAAGGCAAAGCCACGAAGGCCAGGTTTTTTCCAACGTATGCCAAAATGCCGACGATATCGCACTTTCTACAAGCGGGTGCGACAATGATGATAAACACCCATGTGAAGTATCAAGGTAATGGGTGAAGCAGTTGCAGAGATATAGTACACGAAAAAACATTAACAAAAAAATTCAAA